>CAUJGJ010000448.1:89200-91700 GCA_963170055.1 Halisarca cf. caerulea | reverse complement strand
CTTCTCAGATGCGGCAGCTGCCATAGTGGACCTCACAAAGAAAGGGAGGCCGGACAAGGTTTTGTGGTCACAAGAGTGTGAAGATGCCTTCTGTCGCCTGAAACAGTTATTGGTGGATGCACCTATTTTACAAGTACGTTGCGGACCCCTCCAAGCCATTCATCATCCAGACAGATGCCTCAGATTTGGGATTGGGTGCAGTACTAAGTCAGGTACACAAAGGAGATGAGCACCCTGTGGCATTTGCCAGCCGGAAGTTAAACCCAGCCGAGAAGAAATATTCCGATGTGGAGAAAGAGTTCCTTGCTATCATATGGGCCCTCAAGTACTTCCACCTGTACGTCTTTGGAACTCAGTTCACCATCGAGACTGATCATCAGCCCCTGCATTGGTTACATCAGATGAAGAAGGCCAACAATCGTCTGATCCGTTGGGCTTTAGCTATACAGGCCTACCACTTTGAGATGAAACATCGTCCTGGTGCACAGAATGGCAATGCAGATGGTCTCTCTCGGGAACCCCAGTTGGCTTCGGGCGAGAGGAAAGACCCCTCACCCTCATCTTAAAGGGGGAAGAATGTGGCGATGTGACTCTATTTGTATGTGTGTACAGTCAAGTCAATGTAATGTACATGGTGTGTCCATGCATGTGTTGTGATAAGTAGTGGATGTAATTGTAAGGTTTGTCTGTGTCTCAGTTCACCTTTTAATTAGTATTTAGTCTAGTCTATGGTCACCTTTTAGAATTCACTTACTAAGTTCTTTGTAATGTCCTTTGAATCTTACGCTTAATATCTCAAACTATCACATTTGATCACTCTCTTTAGTCATGCTTTTGTTCAGGCTCACTGTCTATAAAGGTGTGTAGAGTATTACTGACTTATCGTTCTGTTAGCCTGAGTTTTGTAGTGCTGTTGGTCCCTGTGTTTGGCATTTTGTTAATTATTGACTTGACATTGTTCAGTGAAGTTAGCGTCTGAAGGAACTTTGTTACACAAAGTCTAGAATTTGAAAGTAAGTTGCCCGAGCTACTACCCAGAGCCGCCATGTTTATATTGGCGTGGATGCTCTAGACTACACATAGCATAACTTCTACACCCTCAATAAGTGAACCATGGAAAATGTTCTCGACAACTGCCTATACTCGATTCATATCCCCAATATACAATGATAATACTCAGTCTATGCAATTGCAAGTCATCTTTTGACTAGTCTTCCTATTTTATGGTGTATTTGAATAGAAAACACAATCCCAACATGTCAGTGTCATACTGACACAGGGTATTTATATCCGCCCTTATTATAAGAGCGGTTTGGCAAGGATGTGTGAATTTGGTTCGGAATTTGCTTGGGAAAGTGGTCCGATAGAGTCAAGAAATGGTTCGATCGTGCTCTGCGTTTGACTGCACTAACAGAGACAGGAAGGAGAATAGAGAGAAGGGGATCAAGTTTTATAGAATTCCTTTAAATCCAACAGAATGGGCGTTGTGGTTGCGAGCAATAAACAGAAAAGACTTTGACCCACCACCTGATGCTGCCATATGCAGTGTCCACTTTGTTGGAGGTGAGTCACTTAGGCCGTGTGTGTAGTCAGGTGCTCTATTGGTGCTAAAGGTCTTTTACTGTGACGGCGTTTTCCCTGACAGGTGCAAAGAGTGATGATGTGGATTCACCTGCATATGTACCAAGCTTGTTTTCCTTCACACCACATCCAAAGAAACGTCAAATGGAGTGTGGCCTGAGCCGATGGGAATCTTTGCAAAAGACACGGGACATTTCACAAAGTACAGAAGCAACGGCAACTAATTCTGAAAGTGACAACACAGAAGAATCTGGACCATTGAAATCTGCACACATTCAAACAAATATGACCATGTGGGACATATCTGCACTGAAGACTGACAATATGGCAAGACAAGAGGAGATAGCTGTTCTCAAGAAACAATGTGATGCTGGGAAAACTGGCTACCCAACAGAAGAACAGCTGAAAGGTGATGATAAACTTGTCACTTTTTATACTGGTCTCAGCACCTTCACCACTCTCATGGCCATCTATGAATTTGTAGTTTCTGCTATTCCCCAGTCAGCTAACAACAAAGTTTCAGCCTTTGATGGCTATGTTATGACTCTGATGAAGCTTCGTCTAAATCTCAGTACATATGATTTGGCCTTCCGATTTGGTGTCTCTGTATCCACAGGTCAGCTGAATCCTGAAAAAGTGGATTTTTGCTATGGATTTGAGGATAGGATCTGCATTTATAAAATAGCCAAGTCGTGAAGCTCTACAGAGGACCATGCCCTTTTGTTTTATTGTTCATTATGGACTACGTGTCATAGCAATAATAGATTGCTTTGAAATTTTTATAGAAAAGCCGTCTAACCTCCAGACCAAATATGGTACTTGGTTACAGTATAAACATTACAATACTGCAAAGTACCTGATTGCAATCACTCCCCAATTAAGGGGTGATAAGTTTCATTTCAAAAGGTTGGGGTGGCCG
>CAUJGJ010000448.1:74200-84200 GCA_963170055.1 Halisarca cf. caerulea | reverse complement strand
TATGTGTATAACTGCATACATTCCCCACATGGAAGTCACTGGTAGTACTCTGACAACAATGAAAGTACAGTAGCAGTAGATCTATGGGGTGCTCATGTCCTTGAAGTTGTGAAATTCGAAAGATGGCTTCTATGTGTTTGGTATGTATCTGCAGCTCTTCATGCAAGAAATGTGATAGTGGTTAGAGTGCATGGCCTTGATGGAAGTACAGATAGCTTGATTTTGCCCCCATTCCTTTCCTATAATCCTGTTTTAAAATTACTACACTTCAAGTAATTATAATGTACAGAAGGTGTCACTGGTGTTTGTGGGTACTTAGCTGTCCACTGGTTCTAGGTGCCAACCCACCAACAGCAGTATTACGAAGTGTCTACTGACTAGCATCAATTGCAACTACCGAATCTCTTTGTTCATGGGACAAGTGCAAAATTAATTTTAATGCATGTGAAGAAACTCACCAACCAGTGGCACCCAGAAAAAAAAGGACTAAAAGCAAAAGGAAACAATGGGGGAGTACAAAGATTTAACAAATGAAGAGTTCAAAATATATATTACGGTGAAATGACATAGATGAGAAAAAATGATAAAATAGTGACAGACATTATTGAATGAAATCAATCTTTAATATGGACATTAGTGAGTATGAAAATAATATCTGATTGGCGATGTGTCCAAAATTGTCCTGAGTCTTTCACTTAAAAAATTGACAATTGTTGGTATCTGGTGGTGGTGAGTTTCTGTTGCCAAAGGAGGGAACAGATCAGCGGGATCCATTGCATGGATATGGGAAAGTTTGCTATTGCTCTTGCTCCCCGCCAAATGGTACATCATGCAAGTGTGGTTTGCAGATGATGCCACTGCAGCTGAATCCTATGAAAGGCTAGAATAGTGGTGCTTGGGATGCACTGTCAATTTTGGGTCCCCCCTTTGGCTACTTTCCGAATGCAACCAAGACCATACTAGTTGGAAGGATCAACATGAACAGACAGCCAAATCAGTGGCTGGGTGCAGCAATAGGATCAAGGGTCTTTGCAGAAGAGTATGTACATAGGAAAGCGGCTGAATTGATTGAAGATGTCAAGAATTTAGCCACCATTGTTGTTAGCTAGCCCCAAGCTAAGTATGCAGCTTTTGTGAACAGAACCAAGAACATTCAATGGACATATCTGTCCAGAAACATCCCAGCCTCTGGAAGATGTCATCCATTGGTCATAAGTTCATCCCGGCACTGACCATACGATCACCTTGCATGTTCAGAAGTGGAGAAATCACTACTGGCCCTCCCAACAAAATTGGTATATAGGAATGGGTCTTGTGAACTCAACAGCCGAATGTCCTTTTGGGTATGAGGCATCAAAAAAAGTATCAGCCCCGGCCATTGATTACAGAGAAAGGTTGCTCATAGCAGATCAAATCCGTACATGATCCTTCGCCAATGTGCTATAGGGCCTTTTCAGGGAATACCACCCTTTATTAGAGCACTGGGTGACGTCCCCTGTACAGCCAGGACCAAACTGAATAGCTGAGGGTTAGCTGTATACTGAGGACCAATGAAAACTGCTTACTTGATCAGCTGAAATAGCTAGTCACAGGGGTAGCCCCCCCCCCCCCCCCTGGTTAGTTCCATTTTTGCACAAGAAAGCACCTTCACTGCCAACCCCAATGCAAAATATCCTGCCAAGGCAGCAGTAAGAAAAGGTAGCTCTAAAAGGCGAGTGGATGAGGCAAAGAAAGTCTGCGATCAGCTACAACCTGCCGAACGTAGGTTCTTTTATTGTGCATATGAAAAAGGTGCTTCATATGCATGGATGTTTACTATCCCTATTGAGGTGCATGGTTTTAGCCTCAGTAAAGGTGCATGCAGAGATGCCCTCAGTTTGCGGTATGGCTGCACCATACAGAATGTTAGTTCAACATGTGCTTGTGATTTTCCATTTTTAGTGGACTATGCAATATCGTGCCACAAGGATATGATCTACCTGGGCACCCTACGCCACAGCGAAATCCATGACTTATTGGCATAACTCTTGAAGAAGATGTGCTACAATGTTTTAGTAAAGCCCAGGCTGCAACCCTTAGATGGGGAGCACTTACAATCTCACACAGTAAACAGGAAAGATGAGCACCCAGAGCATAGGACAAGAGGCCTTCTTTGACATAAGGGCTTTCCCAACCCCAACCTACTGCAACAGAAACTAGGATTCTTTGTATAGAATACACGAGGGAATGAAAAAGTGAGAAAATATATTGTGTAAGAGTGAGGAAAGTTGAACAAGGAGTGTTCACATACCCCCCGAGTCCTAGCTGTCGACCACAGGAGGCATGGCAATGAATGTACGTACCATCTTTATCCAAGAGATACACTAATGCCATCACTGAGAAGAGGAAACTACTATACTCCCGAGTGATGGTTTGTCTCCGATCCAGAATGTCATTTGCTTTGATCGGATCCACAATAATGGCTATCAGGTGCTGAAGATCAAAAGGAGTGTGTAATACCAGTGACATACCCTTTGCCTCTTCAGAGGGTAGGTTGGGTTATATATAAGGCTATTTTATGATGTAACTACAAATTACTCATGATTTTCTCTCTATATATATCTTTTGTATCATTAAGATTTATATCACTATTGTTTTTTTGCCATTTTCTGCCATACTTTACAAATAAAAATTTACATTTTTGCAACTGCATGATTCTGCTTTCGTTTCCAACACATAAATTATTCTGCCTATGCATCAAATGCATCCAAGAGAGGATGAAGCTTACTTTCCAGCACAGACAAGTGCAATGCACTGTGCCATGTGTTCCTGAGCCCAGGTGGCTGACAGAACGAAACACCCTTTCAGCTTTGTCCCCAACTTTGTTCAATTTGTCAATAAGTACTAGAGTGTGTGTGTGTGTGTGTGTGTGTGTGTGTGTGTGTGTGTGTGTGTGTGTGTGTGTGTGTGTGTGTGTATTGTGTTGTGTGTGTGTGTTCAGTATGTGTGTGTGTGTGTGTGTTGTTCAGTGTGTGTGTGTGTGTGTGTGTGTGTGTGTGTGTGTGTGTGTGTGTGTGTGTGTGTGTGTGTGTGTGTTTGTGCATGTGCGTGTGTGTGTGTGTATTCAGTCTGTGTTCAGTGTGTGTGTGTGTGTGTGTGTGTGTGTGTTTGTGTTTGTATGTGTTTGTATGTCTTATCTGCCAGGAAACCTTCCACAGGGAAGGAGACAAGAAGAGGCCCAAATGCATCCATGGGAGGACGAAGCCTGCTGTCCAGCACAGAGAAATGCATTTGTTGTTTCATAAAAGATATTTATGGGACAATATATAAAATGTCATTTCCATGTCATGACTATGCATGCCATTGGTTAGAATACCTGTACACTTGCATAATATGGTTGTAAGGTGAGAAGGGCTTCCGCATGGGCTGTCAGCTTGCAATTGAGAGCTTAAGGCCAACTGTAGCTGTTGGTATCTTGAATGATATGTAAACTATAGAAATCATGCAGCCAAACCAGAATGGCCTAACCTCAGTTTGGTTGCCATGGGGATTTCCAAACATGGTATATCATTTATCAATGTAGATAGGTCCCCACAGGCTCAAACACACACAAACACACTCACTAAATACACACACACACACACACACACACACACACACACACACACACACACACACACATTGGGCACACACACATTGGGCACACACACATACACACAAACATCAACACATACACACACAGAGAGACAAACACACACACACAAACACACACACACATACACACACTGGGCACACACTGAACACACACACACACACACACACACACACACACACACACACACACACACACACACACACACACTAACACACACTGAACACACACACACTGAGCACACACACACTGAACACACACACACACACACACACACACACACACACACACACACACACACACACACACACACACATGCGGAAGCCCGTATAAGCTACGCATAGGTAGTTTTTCAACTAGTATTGTTCCACAAACCCAGTATTATGAAGGTTTCTATTCAATTCCTGGTCGCCTTAGTCAAAATACCGTCACCATCGCTATAGCGCTCAGCGTTCATGGCTATACAGTGGTCACTGTGGCTGACGTTGTTACAGGGCGAATAGTCAGACGTTGTAATTGTGGGGTGCTTCAAGGTGCAATAGGATCTGGATTATGCATATACTAAGGTATAGTGAACGTAAGTCCACTCAATCGGTCGACTTACCAGAGAAAAAGCAGAATCTGTACAGCACATTCAGTGTTGCCTCCATTTTGCAATGACACTCACGAGTAGATAACTAGTTGTGAACGAAGTTCAGAACCTCGCGATTGCTAAAACAAAAATTGAATTTTGAAATAGAAATTGAATTGTGTTCAATTCCATTTTGACTGCTGCTTATGAATTAAAAACTGATGTGTGTGCTCATGCTTTGAGTTATAAGGCTAGATTGCCAGTGCAATGGTATATTACAATTGCCATGCAGATGCAAAGTTAGCAGTTTTGTTGTTTACTCACTTGACACATGCTTGCAAGACACAGTGTGTAGACTACAGTATCAGTACTCGAGAAGCAAGGCTGTACGACAGTGTAACATTTGCAATTTGTGACATTTGACATTCAATTTGATTGAGTCATGCATCAGTGATTGACACAAATCTGTTGAGTTTTTATTTCTTCTGGTGACACTGCGTTAAATTTGCATTGCCAAAATAAATGGTCACTTTTCATTGTATATGATTCAATTGAATTGCAATGCTTGGTTCAATTTGGCCTGCTTGAACATTCAAATTGACAATAGCACTGAGCAATGCATGTGACATGTACCACTGCACATAATCTGCACAAGAAACCAATTTGCAGTCCATGGTGCTAGAAGTTAGTATTATAATTATGCTTCCTCAACATAATGCTATTGTCAATTTACCTGAACATATGCATTCGTAGACCTTGATTAATTCTGAATCAATAATATTGTAATTCATGTACCACCACACAACTGCATGATCGAGTGATAGAAACGAAGTTGCAAACATTTTTGGTTTATTATTTGGTTCTATTTGAACAAACAGTCTGTTTTTTTTTTCAAGAATTAAGTCTGACTTTAAAATTTCTTTTAAATCCATGAACTTCATATTGATTGAACATACATCACATGCACAATGTCATTTATAACTTGCTGCTCATACGTACATGAAATTTGTTTCTGTGATGTGTAGCCAATCTGCATGACATTGTGTTTTAGATGATTTGTACGTAAGTGCATTTAAATTTGTGGATTTGACATATTCAGGTGCTTGGAGTACAGTTGCGACACAGGCTGCTGTGTATAAAATAGGTTCAAATTTTGGGTTACATTAGATTTGTTTGATTGCAATGAAATCCATGGTTTCTGCAGAGGCTGTCTTCAGACACATTTCACATGGTATAATCCAATTAAAATCAGAATTTAACAAATATACATAAATGTGCATATACCGTTTATGTTCTAATTTTTCATCAGAGCAATTGTCACGAAAAAACGTCATTTGGAATGGAATTGCAAGGTTTCTGAAAGGTGGTGAATAATTGGAATGGGGGGACAAATATTTAGAATCAATGACGGCGAATTAGAACCATCAAAAAATAGACGTTTCTAGCTTGAGAACTGTTGCGCCCGTTCGAGGATACCATGCACATATACAAGGAATTTCGAATGAAAAATGAAAATCTTCCATGATTTGACGATTACTCAAACGAAATAAAAATGACAAATATAAACGAAGGAACAGCGGTTTCTCCAGTACGGTATATCAATGGCACAACAAATGGCAGAATGAAGGCGGCCAGCCTGCGTGACGAATAATTAGGGTCTCTGACATACGTAGGATTAAAACACATGTTATTTCGTCATCAATTAGAATGCTTTTCATCCCTTTTGGAGCCCATGACGAATATTTGGAATGAAGAAAAATTAGAGCATATACGGTATATAATCATTTGCTATATCAGTTTGAAAGTCCACTGATGTCACATTATAATAATATTTGGCATAGCGGTGCATGTTCCATACATGTACTACATACATCTCTCAGACTTAGACTTCGACAAACAATAGTCAAGGTGAATACATCATGTGCTCAATTACATGTTTTCTTTGCTGTATTGCATGTATAATTTTAGAAAACGGCATACCAACAATACCAGTGAAAATGAGCTGCATGTATATATCAGGATGTTAAATGAAATGTGAAGTGTCAGTTTACATTCGATCAGGAACGTAACAGATTATTTGTACAAAATCAATGCACACAACGTTTCGGCCATGTAGGCCTTCATCAGCTGTATAAAACATTTTATGCAGCTGATGAAGGCCTACATGGCCAGAACATTTTGTGCATTGATTTTGTACAAATGATCTGTTACGTTATAGAATTTGTTTGAAAGTTATATTATCATAAGTCAACGTAGCATGCAATTAGTCTCTATCATATCAGATATAATCACACATTGCAGATTATGTCAATCAAATATGTATAATTTTATCACAAGGTGGTGCAAAGTGGTGCACATGAACCGTAGTTAGTCAAATCAAGTGTTCCAAGTACAGTGGAAAACAATAACAAAAGTGCGCAACACACGAACGATATTGAACTGTAATTTGTCAATCAATACCTTTTTATGACACTTCACATTCCAATTTTCTTACTTCTTTTCGCTAAATCACTTGTTTCGAAACCATAGATAAAACTGACATGTTCGACTCCAAGCGACTCCAGTTTATTGGTAAAAGTTGCCAGCAGTTCGTAATTCCTTTATTTTTTCATTTTTATAGCTTGTACTCGAACAAAGTTGTCAGAGAAAGAAGACGTCCTATAGACTTCGCCGAAACAACAAAGAAAGCAAACAGAGCAGTCTTGGAGATAGCGCCATATAATCTACACGTGTCCTTGCGCATGCGCAGTTGCAAAAAAGATGCCCCTAAAGATGTCCGACACAATGGCTGACACAATGGCTACTCAATTCGATCACCCGAACAACAAAATTGTGAATCCTACTGTTTAGCGGAAGAAACTTGAAAATCGCTGTATAGAAGTTTTAGACATTATTGTGCAATAATAATGAAGATTGTTAATTTTTTCGTATCAGTCAAGATGGGACTGTCACGGACCCAAACGTAAGTGACTTTGGGCGCGTTTTGTCTAATACCCAGTGGGGAAATGCACATAAAGTTTACCTTATCACATAGAACACGTTTGCCCGCTTCTGTTATTGCCACTTCACCGCCACTTTACTTTATCACCGACTTGCAACTTGCGCACAAAGAAACGACATATTGGCCAAAATATACGATTAAGTGCGTGGGCTTCTCGATCAGACTCCCCTATACGACGGAAACAATTAACCTCGCTAAACCGCTCGGTAATAAATGGTGTACATGTGCCTGTCACCCTTGGCACGTGGTTCACCCGCGAATACGGGTGACGGTCACACCATATACTGCGGGTGTGACTCTCACTCCATAGGAGTGAACCGAAATTGGTGTGACATTCACACCTCATTTTCAACGGTGTATATATATATATGTTTCATGCTCTTCCCAGCCTATTCCTTTTGTGTGGGCTAAACTAAGCGATGCCAGGTTGCCTTCCATTACTTAATTTGCACTGTACACATGGGGCACATAATATCGTAATCCTCGTAATCCTTAACAGAGGATAACTGTTATTAATTATCAGTTAATTCATTGTTGTATGTTGGTATTGTTACCTTTTTATGTTCAAAATGTCAGTACATTTATATATAATTGACCTTATGGCATCCATTTAGGCAGATACTTTTTTGAAACTGTTGCTCAGAATATAAGTTGTGTTGACCATGCAGTGGGGGAGTCAGGTTAGTTTGTTAGACTATAGGTTAGAACATAATTAGTCTTATAACAACAAAATGGCAAACTGATAATTCACCTGCAGCTGTTAGCCGCTTCTCACTTTGTGAATCTCAGGCAATGGGTAACTTATGTTATAGGGCCTATCGACCAGAATACACTTATTCACTATTGTTCTGTACACACATATTTTGTACACCATTTTTGTATATCCCAGTAGTATTTCTAATCTCAATGGCTATATGCATGGTGTGCTCTTGTGTTTCTCGGCATTAACTGGCACCCTTCTTGTTGCTTCATTTATTCCAGACAAATCCTCAATAAAGCCAATGGAAACAAGTATTGGGAAGCTCAAGATACTAAACTGTGAGAATACGTACAGTTTCCAGTGTATGCCTCATTGTGTATGTACTTGTATCTAGCTATATAGTGCTGCATTGTTTTCAATTTTTATTTTATCCTCACAAGTTTGCATGTAAATCTAACTGAATTTCCAGTGTAATTGTGACAGAATGATTTATTCTATGTATTGCAAGAGATCAATGAGTCATGTGAGTATTGATCTGAGGGTTGTGCAGCTCGGCCTGAAAAGTTGCTAGAACATGCATGTATAGACTATGTCCCTCTATGAAGTAGGCTGTCTCATGCCGTGCATATAATAACTTCAAATGTAGAGTGTACTTTATATATCATGCAAGCGTGGTGAACCACGACATAATCGTACAACCATCAAATGTGCTGGAAGGCCTTTGTTGTGATTGTCATACAAGAAAGATTATGCAACGATGATGCCAGACTCTCTTCAGAAGAGTTACAGACTTAATTGCTTTCTATATTGTGTGATCCACAAAGTGATGCACAGATTATTATACAATAGTTGTACAATGTTGTTTCCTAACATGTATATGTACATTATTTCTCTCTGAAATTTCAGCTAGCTCACTCCTTTTTTCCTCATAAAAACTGTCGCTTCTGTACTGGTACTTGTATTAGTATCCTGACAAATTTCCTGTTTTCTAATATAATTTAAGCCATGCAAATCTTGATTTTACAACATCACATGTTGAAGGTTGCTCTTTATATTCATCACTTCTCTGCATGAACAGCATTTGTTAGTTTACGGACTATATAGATCTGATTCAGTAAATGAGAACGGGTTGTACATGGATGGTCAAAGCTGCATCCACCTTAAACAATTAATTACCATGGAGAGAGCAAGCAGTTGATTCAAGACTCCTCCATGCGCCTCCAAGCATATAGAATTAATGGCAGCACCTATAAAATGGGCCTACATGTTGCTATTACACTACATGTATTGCTTACACTATAGAAACTATAATTATTCGCCTTTTTGATGTTCTTGTATGGCGTTGCAGATGTTGACAGAAGCGTCCATCTCTTTGCATTTACATTAATTTTGAATATGTCAAGATGTGCTTCCAGTGTGTCTTTCATGTAGTGCATCTTTGGGAATAGGCCATTGTTTGGTGCCGCCACAGAGTACTTTTGAAGCAAAGTGAAAGTGTTTGCATACGATGGGAGCTGTTTGCTTCATCCGTTCCATAGAAATCTTTGCGAGTAGGCATAAGGTAGCGTGAATCAGTTTGAGTACCTTGTCCTAGTGTGACAAGCTTGCGCGCAGACAAATCACTGTAAAATGTCAGGAAAGACTTAATTTACAGCAACCATTTTCCGGGCATCTCCTGACACTCCATGTGCACGGTTCACAACTACTGCATCGGTGAATGTAATATGCCTGGAGTAGGCGGCAGCATTGATAATGTTCAGGCCAGTTTGTTGAGACCTTTTGCTCTGTTTTACCACTTGTCCCGATATTTCTGTGTACCCATTGAACAGACTGTGGTCAGATGTGGCCATATCGGTAATCAGTTCTGTAGGGTTTGTTTTGTAGTATTCACTTAGTGCTTTGTTGTATCCATCTCTGTCAAGTCCCAAGTTCATGAATTTTCTGAGACTGTTCAATGTTTCTTCAATAGGCTGGAAGGGAAAGTATGCATTTCCAATGTCTCTATGTGGATTCTGCACCACAAACCATTGCATGTAGAGGAGTGGTAAAGTCCATGAGCCCCGAAAGTTACTGTGCAACACTGCACTTCTGTCTGAA
>CAUJGJ010000448.1:61700-66700 GCA_963170055.1 Halisarca cf. caerulea | reverse complement strand
TGATTATGCAATAATATACAGAGAATTACGTCAATTTTCGGCACACTTTCGGAGCTTCTAATTTAACGCCCATTTGTGCTAATCGTGAGCACTAATGACAGGGTTTTCCTTCCTATTCGTATTCTACAGGGATGTTGTAAAACACGGATCACGGATCACGGATCACGGACCACGGATCACCCCAAATCACGTGCTGGCCGCATGACAGTCTTGTAAACGAGAGATCTGGTGGAGGCGTAGTCTGGCGTTGCCGACCCAATTCTCGCTCGGCCATTTTCGGGGACTCAGTCCCCGAAAATGGCCGAGCGAGAATTGGGTCGGCAACGCCAGACTAGTGGAGGCGCGGGTGGAGGATGGAAAGCGAGTCGTCCTCTTCTGTTGCTGCAGCCCTATTGTAGCGAATAGAGAAAGGTATCGGCGAAGCGGAGATTTCTATGGCGAGTCGACGTTTGCAACAATTCCACAGTAGCCGAAGACAGCAAAGTTAGTCTATGGTCTGACAAGTGGGCCGTACATGGTCTTTCACAAGGGTGGTCTGTATTCGTCCCGTTCTTGTCTATGCCTATACAGTCAGGATATGGGGTAACTGTTAGGTAGGGTACAGGGGGGGGGGGGGGTGATTTGGAACACCGGGGTAATTCGGAACAGGGCCAGCCCTTTACTTCTGCTTAATTTACTTCTGCTGCTATGGTTAAGTTGTCTAGCCACACTTGCTACTGCTGAACTTCTCAATTCATGGAGACAGCGCTGACAGGAAATAATGTGTGTACCTTGTGGTTGACACTAGCTGCTTTTAACCCACTGTCTCAAATCACCCCATGTCCCAAATTACCTTGTTTTACCCTATATTATTATGCAATGGATGTATACTGGGTGCCATATGCTATGTCACGGATGTTGTACAATACATTGTGTGTCAGCCATATGATTCTCTAATGTATTGTGTCAACCCCCTAGTCTGGCTTAGCCGACCCATTCCCACTCGGCCAATTTCAGGGACTGATGATTCGCCTTCCACTGACAGCAGTCCTGATAAAGAAGGAGAGAATGCGGCCTGGGCTACACAAGACTACCAACCCCCTGCTTTGTGTTCGGGGACGTAGAGGTTAGTATGAATGTTGGGGGAGTATTGCTACAGTAACAGGTAGTCTGTTTTGTACGCCACAACTGTTTTTGAGCTAGACTAAGTGGTGAGAAGGCATTGTCTTAGTGTACTCTTTCACATGTTTAGTGGGCCTTGTCATGTGAAGAAGCCATCACCAGTTTGCTATCCTATGTATTACACCAGGGTGGTGTCAGGTATAGCTGGCAGCTACATACTTTTGAACCCCGGGCCCAATAGGCGTAACAATATAGAACCTGGTCCCCTTCTTGATCCTTGATTACTGTGTAGCAACTTGTTGACCCTCACATTGCTCCAGCGATATATGTAGTCACTTCTCCAGTTATTATCAACCTGTCCAGTGAGTATACTACCATAAATGATAGGATTCCAAAGCATTGTACCCTTAGGCATAGCCTAGTGGTCACTCTTAAATGTTGGGGCATTTCAAAGTTGTTCTCAGTTGAGATGATAAAGACCGTCGCATAATGATTACCTTTTGTCTTTTCCTTCCCTGTTTTCTACAGTCCTACATTGAAAATTGAACGGGACGGTGCAATGTTTAAATGATACAGACATCACCACATCTTCTACAGCATGAAGCATTGCTTTTTCAATATTAATAACTACAGTAACAGTACGCAGTATAATTATCTCAAGTTACTCTTTTATGGTCTTCATTCAGCTCCAATTGAAGTCATTTATTTCTGTATATTATTATTATAATTGTTTTTTACCACAATGAAACACTGTTCTGTGTGCACTACATGTACCTTCGATCATTTGAGCTCGCCTTCATTGCTGCTCATCAGTGCACAGGAGGGCTTGACCACCCTCAGGGTTTCACTGGTGCTGGGTAAAGACTGCACTTCACTTGTGTCTCCACTAGCTGCCAAGGCGTCCTATCAACGTCGAAGATACCCAGGGCTAACCACTAAATTTGGGCCCAGTGCTACTCAACACTTGCAGTCTACCATTCCAGCAAGATGATGTACTAGAGCTCAGCTAGCGCTAAGTGTATTAAATCTCGCCAAGAGTGATCAAAGAAAAGCGATATGTAATAACAGTAATCCGTTTTATAGTTACTTCAGCGTTGTTTGCGATCAATAACGGCCGCTCGACAACTAGAGCGTTTCTGCTTTGAAGCGTTACGGATTTTTAGAAACTATCGACAAAGACCAATAAGTGTGTGGTGTCATGTGGCCAGCACGTGATTTGGGGTGATCCGTGGTCCGTAATCCGTGATCCGTGATCCGTGTTTTACAACATCCCTATTCTACATGCTCTGAGCTGTAATTTGATACCAAGAATGTGTGGCTGGAGTTAACACATCGTGCTAAAAAAATTCCCAAAGTTTTGGTCAGATATGACCCAGAGAAGGGTAGGAGGGTTAAGCAACTATTCTTGGAGGAATTCTTATAAAATATAGGTATGATCCTTCTTTCCACAAATGCAAATGCTTTTGCCTTCAATAGGTTACAAGAACAGTTGCAATCGAAAGCGCGGATATCGACGGGCGGCCATTTTATATCCCATCTCGTAATAGACAATGGCCAGTTAAAGCTGGAGTACTGAGGGAAGTTGAGAGTAAGCATCGTATCTTTATAGAAGAATAGGTTAATATTGCCCAGAGAGCAGAAAAAAGGCATAAAAGGGTTAAAAGGGTTACGTGTTTTGTGTGTGTGTGTGTGTGTGTGTGTGTGTGTGTGTGTGTGTGTGTGTGTGTGTGTGTGTGTGTGTGTGTGCTATAGTTCAGAATCATTATTGCGGTTATTTGCATCTATTAACTATAATATTATACAGTATACTACATATAAGAGTATTATATCTCATAATAATTTGCAGGAACTGTTAGTGAAATTATTATTACGATTAATTAATTATAGAATGTTGATATAATGGAGACTTTAAAAGTTGTATTGCCTAAATTATATCCTATCTCCGTTCAATTTGAGGTGCAAAGTAACTATTAGTTGAGAGCCTATTGAATTTATACACCTCAAAGCCTTGTTTTCTGTGCAGATCTAATAGAAAGCAAGAAGAAAAACTATAATATTAGAAAACATTCAATGAACACTTTATATTTAAATCATTATACCTGACACAATGTGCATGAAACTCAATTACCTGCAAGTTTTGATCGTTGTGGTACATAAACAGATTATTTTAAATTGTTAGATTACATAGAGTGGAACTCTGCTAACTGAAACAAAATCACTTAACATGGATTCTTAGTTACCATGAAAGTAAAATATGGCCCCTTCAATGCCCCTTGGCTAGCTTTAACAACTTTTCTGATAACAAGATATTAGAGTGATATACAAATTGAACTTATGTGTCAGCCTGCTGTATAAATGCAGAAATTCAATATAGCTTTCTTTAATTTATGTTTTCACAATGTCATACAAAGGGAAAGTCTTATATGGAACTCTTCAGACATTATTAATAGTAACAATATTATAATAGACTAAGTGCCAAGAACATTTAACTTTGCTTTGTGATGCTTACTAATTAAGACATTAGGATGATGTGCAACGAGTGATTTACATTCATACCTTCTACTTCTGCTTTGCATCTTCAAAGAATAGCTTACTGGAAGCAACTTCGAATGGCCCATAAGTTCCTTTCATTTGATATATGCGTTTCACATAACCAGGCAGAACATCAACTTGAATACTCTTTTCCACCTCCTTTGACCAGGTTTCACTTGTACTCTGAGACCATGTGGTAGATAGTGTAGCTGTGAAACTGCTCTTAATCTCAGCACCAACTTCAGCTGTTATTTCTATTGAAGTTTCTATGCTTTTTGATATTCCAATTCTTTCTGTAAACGTGTGTGTCACCTTCGTGTTACCTTTTGTATTGTCAAAAGAAGAGATGAGTTTCCGACTCTCACTAGTTGATGGCCGATAGATTCTCATTCCAGACCAATAACCACTTCCTGCAGTGACCGCCGCCCAGCCAGAATGATGGGCATCCAAGCGGCTATTTGAATAACGCTTGGAACGCAGTTCCATAGCACCATCACTTCTTTTCTCTATGTACCACAAAGCCCAATCAGCCCCACTTGGATAAGCAGAATAGGTGACACCTACCCATCCTGAATGATGAGCATCCAAGTAGTGATTAGGATAACGTACACTCTCCAAAGATATGGCTCCTCCTGAACCACGTCGCACCATCCACTTGCTCCAAATCTTACCAATCAAATCTCTCTCCGGGGCCTGAGTAAAACCTGCCCAACCACTGTGATGTGAATCGAGCCAGTGAGCACGGTAACGCAGTGATTCAATGTAGATCACTTGGTCATAATACTTTTCAGCTTCATTTGATTCAGCAAATTCAGCCAAGAGAGCAAATGTAACAATGACAGCAAAGAAAAGCTTAGCTGCTTGCATTGTAATGAAAAGAATTTATGAAGATTAGTACAGCGCAGAATGAGCTTGATAACTTGACAATGAGCACTTCAAGCATCTGTAGCTAGTAGAGAGTTCCCTACTTTTATAGACTTTTGAAATACCTAGAAGGTTATCCAACTTGTCGAAATACTACTGAAGCATATCTATAATTATATCTATATCTATATATATATATATCTATATATATATGTAATAATATATATATATATATATATAGTTATGTATATAAATTGGAATAATAGGGCATTATAGCCCTATCTTATGCATGTTTTCTTTATACGGCTATGGTGTTTTGAATATATTATTAATTTTTAATATATATGTAGCCGACTACCCTGGAAACAGTATCTATATTTAAACCACTCTTAGTATAGTACTAGACTAATAGGCGTAAAGGATCATGACAAAGGAGTAAGATAATAAAGAATACACTACCTGTATGTCTGACTAAAACATGGCATAGTGAATAACAAAGGTTA
>CAUJGJ010000448.1:10000-12500 GCA_963170055.1 Halisarca cf. caerulea | reverse complement strand
CCCCGCTGCTTAGCAGATAACTGCTGAGATATTGTAATACCATCATCTGGGTTCTCGTCATCCCAGAGCTCCAGTTCACCTTGGACCACATCTGGGTCCATGACATCCACAAAGAGAGCTGTGGATTCCGGCATCTGCCACTTGCGAAGCATGTTGACATGGAACACTCGCTTCCGTTTCACATGGTCGAACATGTCTACTCGATAGGTGACCTTGCCCAACTTCTCTAGTATGGGGTATGGTCCCTGCCACTTGGCCAATAACTTGTTGGATGAAGTGGGTAGCAAAACTAGGACATGATCTCCAACCTTTAATTCTCGCTCTCGGGCATTTCGGTCATACCATCTCTTCTGGGTTTGTTGCGACCTTTGTAGGTTTTCCTGGGCTAGATTGGACATCTTTTCCAAACGCTCTTGCACCGACAATACATAAGACACCACACTCTCACTGCTCCGTGGGTGTGCCTCCCAGGACTCGCGAAGGACATCCAAAGGTCCCCGTACAGCACGTCCATGTACCAATTCAAATGGAGAAAATCCTGTTGACGCCTGATGAACTTCCCTATATGCAAACAGAACATAGTTAATCAACTTGTCCCAGTCCTTACCTTCCTCAGAGGCAGCCTTCCTCAACATTGATTGGAGGGTCTGGTTGAACCGCTCGACAAGACCATCTGTCTGAGGGTGATAGGGGCTGGTCTGGATGGGTTGGATCCGTAGTAGACGGTACACTTCCTTCAACAATCTCGATGTGAAATTGGATCCTTGATCCGTAAGGATCTCCTTAGGGATTCCCACCCGTGAAAAAAGAGATATCAGCTCTTCTGCAATATGCTCTGCATCAATGGACTTCAAGGGCACAGCTTCTGGCCATCTGGTTGCGTAGTCGCATATGACCAGGATGTAGCGATTCCCACTGCGACTCTTGGGTATGGGCCCAACGATATCCATGGCGATTCGCTCAAATGGAACATCGATGATGGGGAGTGGCACCAGGGGAGCCACCTGCTTTCTTCCTGGTGCAGTCTTCTGGCACTCTCCACAGCTGCGGCAGAACTCCTCCACATCCTTGAAGATTGTGGGCCAGTAAAACCTCTGAAGAATTCTCTGCAGGGTCTTCTTCCTTCCCAAATGTCCGGCCATAGGGATAGAATGGGCCAGTTCTAGCACTGTCCTACGAACTGACCGGGGTAGGACCAGTTGCTCCACATCCTCGTCTGGTGCATCCTTGCTAGGTCTGGCCTTGCGATACAGTATCCCTTGGTGGGAGAAGAACTGTCCATTGGGCTTCTCCACGATGGACTCACGTATGGCCTTCAGTGTCTCGTCCTATTGTTGCATTCCTCGAAGATCCTGTTGGTTGACATCCAGGGCGCACTCTTCCCTGGAGTTGTGCGCTGCTCTTTCTCGTCCATTCTTCCGCTTCTGGCTCCTCGACAAATGCGGCCTAGAGTGGCTGGTCCCAAACAGGTCGTCATCAAATGCATCCCAGGGCATTTTCTCTGGTTCCAGGGGTTTCGCTGACACTCCGGATTCCTGTTCCTTGTCCACTCTAGCCTCCTCTTGCTGCTTCTCCCGTCGTCTCTGCTCCCGTGTAGTAACTGCTACCACCTGCTCGGCTGGCTCTGACACCTGTCTCCCAGGTGTTTCCTCTAGTAGTTTCCCCCGATCTGGGACATCTCTGCCTATAGTAATACTGGGACTAGGAGCTTGTCTGATACACCAGCCTGCACTGAAAAAGAATATCCTCCCACACATATAATCACCTCCGCTGTGGGATAGATAGTAACATCCCCATGGGCACACCAAATCTCCACCATCTTGTCAGAGATCTTCCTGAGAGCTACCAAATCCCTGTGCACCATGGTCATTGCTGCTCCTGTATCCAGGAGGATTCGATCCACTGGAAGATTGTCCACAAATCCTGCCCTCAGTGGTTCCTCCAGGTGGGTTGTACGATTGCCACAAAACATGGCTGGCTTAGAGGGACATTGACTTGCATAGTGCCCCTTTTTCTGACAAGCAAAGCACCGAGGCCCATCTCTCTCGCCTTTCCTAGGGCTCTGCTGACTAGGCACACTGGTCCCTTTCTCTTCTGGTTTCTTCGTTCCATTCTTGTCATTGCTTCCCCGGCAATCACGTGACATGTGACCTGACTTGCCACACTTGAAACACTGCCTCTCTGAATACCCTGTGGTCCTAAGGCTGTTCAGCTCCTCTGTCCGTGACCCCTCCTTGGACCTCCTAGCTTGAACGTAGTCATCTGCCAACTGTCCTGCCTCTGCTACACTTTTAGGCTTCCTCTCACTGACCCAGATCCGCACTCCACTGGGTACTGAATTGAGAAGTTGTTCCACTGCAAACAACTCCAGGACCTCCCCCATATCATCACAATGGCGGGTCCACTTTCGCAACAGATCCATTGTTCTGGTGGCCATCTCCTGGTAGGACTCCTCCTGCCGCTTCGCCACTGATCTGAATCTCATCCGGTAACTCTCGTC
>CAUJGJ010000447.1:15000-22000 GCA_963170055.1 Halisarca cf. caerulea | reverse complement strand
CGCCATAATGCCATCAATGGTATCATTCACCGGTCACTGACCGCAGCCGGGGTACCCTGTCAGGTTGAGCCCCAGGGTCTCTGCCGGAATGATGGGAAGAGGCCTGATGGTGTAACGCTACTACCGTGGAGGAATGGTAGGCCTCTCATCTGGGATGCCACCTGCTCGGACACATTTGCTCCCACTTACTCCAGCATGGCCTCCGTCAGGGCTGGGGCGGTAGCAGATGCAGCAGAAACCCGGAAAGCAGCCCAATACCGCCATCTTCTAGCTACCCACATATTTGCTCCTGTAGCCATCGAGACATCTGGCAACTTCGGTTCCGATACACATCTATTCCTAAAGGAGATATCTAAGCGTCTCAAAAGTAACTCGGGTGAGGCTCTCTCACACCAATTCCTGCTTCAGCTGCTTTCTGTAGCAGTTCAGAGGGGCAATACCCTGAGTATCCTGGGGTCTATGCAGCAATCTTCTGCAATTGATGATGTCTAACTGATCATTTTTGTTTTTGTTTAGCTGTAATTTGCATGTATTATAGGATCTTGAATTTTAATTTGTTGTAGTAAATCTTTATCGGTTTCTGTTTAGCTTATGTTCTGTATATATATATATATATATATATATATATATGTAATTATGAATCAATTGAAAAAATAAATAAATAAATAAATAAATAAATAAATATATATATATATATATATATATATATATATATATATATATATATATATATATATATATATATATATATATATATATATATATATATATATATAATAATAATAATCATCACTGGTCATAGCCAAAACGGCCCTTGACCTCAGCAGAATAAATCATTGCATCCTGCAAGACAGCAGGCAGAATCAGATAAAATAATGCATAGTACAAGAAGGTGCGATAAAAACAACCGAAAGACAATGAACAAGAACTGTTACAATTGAAAGGAATGAACAACAACATCTAAACACAGGGAGCACAGCCAACATTACTGGACAGGTGACATACTAAGACTGATATAAAATATAATAATTAGGCAGGAGGGGACAAGTGAGAAAATCTAAGTTGCATGGCCTTATATATAAAATATGCAGTTTGATTTACAATAGATAGGTTGGGATTACACATTAAGAAGATGAATTTGTCTATAGAACACAAATAATTAAAGTAGGGATTGATATTGGTGGCTAATTGCATGAGCGGGAACCTCAAATTTTGATAGAAATTGCAATCAATCAAAAAATGTATCTCGTCTTCTATAGCCTGTAATTGGCATAATGTACATAGTCTGTCATTGACAGGTGTTGGAGGCTTGCAGTGTCGGCCAGATTCAATGAGGAGTTTGTGATCAGATAGGCGGAATTTAGTAAAGGCTTGTCTAATCTTAGGATTAGAAATAGAAAGTAGGTAGGGTTCAGTCATTCTAATGTCCTTCTTGATCAATCGATACAATCTCAGTTTGCTCCCTCCGGACTGAGTGAGGCCCCTGTGACAGTCGATGTCAGATTGTAGCTTCTGGGTTGATTGGTCACAGAGGCGTGATAGAACCGCTGTCAAGTTTGCAGATGTTAAGTGTGGATTATATCCCAGATGTTGTAGTTTGGTTATGGCTTTATGGGCCCATGAGCTGTAGCCAGATGTAGATAAATTTTGGGAGATTTCAAGTGCTATTTTGGTAAGCGAGCTAGGATCTGAGGAACAAATTCGATAATAGTACTTTAATACTGTACAGGAACAATCGTGAGACATGGGAAGAGAGCCGGTCTCGGCCAGGATAGCAGGGTTAGCGCATGTATACATATATATTTATATATATATATATATATATATAAATATAAATATATATGTATATATATATAGGGTAAAGCGGGGTAACTTGGAACACATGGGTAACTTGGAACAGGGCTTGTATCTTTTGCTATGATTAAGCTGCCCAGCCATACTTGCTGTTGCTGAACGCTTAATTCATGGAGACATTACTGACCCAAAACTGTACCTGTAGCTTGCTATTGACACCTCTTTTACTCGGCCGTTCCAAGATACCCAGGCGTTCCCCGTCTTACCCTATATTATATATATATATATATATATATATATATATATATATATATATATATATATATATATATATATATATATATATATATATATATATATATATATATGGAGGATTATGAGAAAATGGCGGCAGCGCGATGATTAGCGCTAATCTGGATTTCTGAAGATTTGTCCTTAGCCTTAGCCTCCTCAACGAATCTTTTGTTGATTGCTATTATCAATACCCAGAAGATTGTTGATGCTGTCTCCTGTTTTCGTCACAGTTGTCAGTTTTTGTCCTTCTTTTGTCGGGTCGTTTCCATTCCTCCATCTTAGTCGGCCGCATTCGAAGGATGCCTCGTGCTAGCCTGATCAGCGCCCCATGCTCCGCTTGTGGAACAGTCATGCAAGTTCGGCTGGATGGGAACATCAGGATTCATGGTCCTGTCAATTCAAGATGCCCAGGCTCCGAGCGCCCTTCCGATCGGCCAGCACCTCCAAACGTTACCCCGCTGGTCCCCTCTACCGATCCCATTCAAGAGAGCGATGCGTGTGCCCTTATAAATCCTGGTCGAGCGAAAGTCAAAATACTTGGGAGGATTCCTCGTCCTGCACGCGATGTCACCGCTGCAGTAGGAAATTGGCAAAGATCCTGAACGAAGTTTGCTCAGAAAATAGCATCGTAGCCTGGGAGCGCCTCTTCCTTTTTGGTAGGCGATGTCTTCAAGTTCCTGCCAGGGGTGGCCACAGGCGGAATTTGGCTTCTTTCGTACAAAGAGCGGTCGCCGTCGAGAAGGATTCGGAGTTGGATATCCAGCACAAGGTTAAACCGACTGGGGATCCCCTGAGGAACCTAGCTGCCAAATTAGAAGAAGGGGATTTCAGAGGAGCAGTGAGGATTGCTAGTTCAAATGAGTGCTTTGCTCCCACAAATGATGCCACTCTACAACTACTCAAGGAGAAGCACCCTTGTCAGCACCCTAACTGTGCAATGCCACAAGGGCCAGATCAGCCCAGTACCCTTGAAGTATCTCCATCTGACGTCATCTCAGCAATTCAGTCCTTTCCAGCAGGGTCAGCAGGTGGCCCTGACGGATTACGACCCCAACACCTCAAAGACCTGATTTAGGGGTCACAATGAAAAATTCATTGCCGTCGGAATCATCCGAAAATACTGTTTTCGATGAAATTCAGTACGGCGAATCTAATGATGGTAACCGTTTTTCGATTGGTCGAAGTATGACCAAGTTATGCATAAAAATTAATCAAAATTGTGGTTCCACCAATGCGGAGTTCAATGAAATGGATCCAAAATTGTAGCAGACACTCACCACTGTCATGATCGACTAGGAAAGGCGTATTTCGGACAGTTATCCTTGCATTTGTCGGAGGGGGGTCTCCGAAATTTCCACACTAAACGTCCTTACAAGCTCGAAACATACGCGAAACAAACCCTCACGCTGTGCCAGGATGATCCATCCCTCGGCTATCCATAGCAGAAAATTGGGGGAGATTGCTCTACTTAAACCACCTGCGTTGCAGCAAAATATGATTTTACGCATAACTTGGTCATACTTCGACCAATCGAAAAACGGTCACCACCATTAGATTCGCCGTACTGACTTTCATCTAAAACATTATTTTCGGATGTTTCCGACGTCAGCAATGATATTTTTCATTGTGACCCCTACCTGATTACGGGCAGATCAGGCTTTGGTGCAACCCTCTTGTCACAGGCCTGTCCCGTTTTGTGAATTTTGTCATCAGTGGAGAAGTTCTTGATGCTGCTAGGCCATTCTTCTTTGGGGCATCTTTGGTAGCTTTGTCCAAACCTGAGGGTGGAGTAAGGCCTTTGGGGGCTGAGGCTGCTGTCCACGCTGCTCGCATCTATCTCCACAACATGCATCCTGAAAGCCTAATGTTGAAAGTGGACTTCTGTAATTATGCCTTCAACAGCATCAGGAGAGACAAGGTGCTTCACTCGGTCCTTGATTTAGCACCAGAAATCTATCCGCTGGTTTTTTCAGCATACAGCAAGCCATCCCTCCTGTTTTTTTGGGAACCACATTGTTGAATCTGCCGAAGGAGTTCAACAAGGTGACCCTTTAGGCCCTCTTTTGTTCAATCTAGCAATCCATCGTTTGCTCAGCCATCTAAAGGCAGATTTCAAGGTGTTCTACTTGGATGACGGTACCCTTGGGGGTACCCCTGAAGAAGTTGTAGAAGACCTTTGAAGAATAGAAGATGCTGCTGATGACCTTGGGCTAGTTCTGAACCACAGGAAATCAGAAGTTATCTACTCGGATCCCACAACTACAAGCTACATGTCATCTGTGTCTCCAGACTTCCACCATGTGGATCCTGCCAAGGCCTGCCTTCTAGGATCACCAATCGGGGACAGGGAGTCCATTGATGAGGTTCTTGAAGTGAAGCGAAGTACCCTGGAATTGCTGGGAGAGAGACTTTCACTTTTGCACTCTCAGGATGCCCTATGTTTATTAAGAAATGCCTTTTCACTTCCAAAGGTATTGTATGTTCTGAGAACTGCCCCATGTTTCCAGTCCACCATCTTACTCGATCTACATCTGATTCAGCTCCAAAGGTCATTACTTGAGTGTATTTGCAATATCCAACTGAGCAATGAAGCCTGGAAACAAGCATCCCTACCCATCAAATCTGGAGGTTTGGGAATCAGGAGCTTTGCCATGCTGGCACCCTCTGCATTTCTGGCATCTGCTGCTGGCAGCTCATGTATCTCCCAGAAGATCCTCCCTATTTCCATGCAAGGTCTCCCCAATCCAATCCAGGTCAATGCTCTCACTCTCTGGTCTCAGAGTCACAAAGTGGAGGCACCTTCAGGACCAGATGTACATAAACAAAAGGCTTGGGACTCTCCACAGGTGAAAGCAGCCTTCTCGGTCCTTCTTGATGCTGCCATTCCCCGGGATAAAGGGCGTTTGCTGGCTGTCCAAAGGAGGGAGTCTGGCGCTTGGCTTACTGCTCCACCAGTGGCATCTCTTGGCCTACGACTGGAAGACGAAACTGTGAGAATTGGGGTTGGACTAAGACTTGGTGTACCCATATGCTCCACCCACAAATGCACCCAGTGTGGGGACCAGGTGGATGTCTATGCAGGGTTCTATCCAGTGGGGGGGGGGGGGGGGGGGGGGGAAGCTTCCACCCCAAACTCCCTAGCTTCCACCCCCAAAAAAATTCCAACTGCAATGCAAATTACTATGGAGTAGGCCCTATACTTGAGTGTCAAAGTTTACCTTGAATGGTCTAAAATGGCCTCAAATGCAACATTATATAACCTAAACTTGAAACCCAAATTTCCCCTAGGGAGGCATGCCTCCAGATCCCTCAAGTTAAGTATGTATACTACTGCACCATATGGGCATACACACACACACACACACACACACACACACACACACACACACACACACACACACACACACACACACACACACACACACACACACACACACACATACACACACACACACATACACACATGTGTGCACATGTATACATACAGGCACTCATTGTATTAGAAAGCCCTACTTGAGTGTGAAAATTGGCCTTGAATGATCTAAAATGGCCTCAAATGCAACATTATCTCACCTAAAAACTCAAATTTTCCCTGGGGGGGGGGGCATGCCCCCAGATCCCCCTAGTTTCATATGTATATATATATATCCCTGCACTCCATATACATATCTGCATACACCTCTATTATCACTGCACTGTATGTGTTTTATAGATGTCTAGGATACCACATATACATACATGTAGCTGTGCCCCTACTATACTTTGTAATCACCCCCCCCCCCCCCCCCCCCCCCATCACCCTGCTATATACATACAATACATGCATCAAATCTATGTGTATATTTTGCGTGGCAGTCATTCACTGTAATACTCAAGCCGGCTTCCCCCCAAAAATTTTAATCCTAGATAGAACCCTGCTATGGTACGCATGGTCTCCATTGCTGAAAGAAACCTGGTGTTCACTCCCGTCACACGGCCCTGAATGATGAAATCAAGAGATCTCTGGTGGCTGCAGAAGTACCAGCCATTTTGGAGCCTGTTGGTCTTTGCCGATCGGATGGCAAGCGTCCCGACGGTGTGACTATCCTCCCTTGGAAAAGAGGACGTCTCCTGACATGGGACGTAACCTGTTGGGATACTTTTGCCCCTTCGTATACCTCAATTGCAGCATCAGGAGCAGGTGCAACTGCAAATCGTGCAGAAACCAGGAAACTGAGTCTCTACAGTGAACTATCTCGCACTCACTATTTCGTCCCCATTGGCATAGAGACACTTGGTGCTTTCGGTGATGAGGCCCTGTCCTTCTTAAAAGAATTAGGTCATTTAATGCAGGCCAAATCTTCAGAATCTCAATCATACCATTTTTTGTGTCAAAGAATTAGTACTATCATACAAAGGTTTAATTCTGTAGCAATTTTGTCTTGTAGTAAGGTGTAGATCTAGGTTTGCTCTCTTAATTTGTTCATGTTGTATGTATTTATATAACGTACTCCACTGTAAAAAAAAAACAAAAAAAAACAATATATATATATATATATGGATGCAGCTGTTCATTCGCTCACCAGTTCGGCAGACTCCACTTCAAGAGCTAGACTTTGGCTGCCCAACAGAAGGAATCCGGTGCATGGCTTAGTGCTCCTCCCATCTCGTCCCTAGGCCTTCGCTTGGATGATGACTGTGTTCGGGTGGCAGTGGGCCTTCGCCTTGGGTGTTCTCTCTGTTTGCCACATGATTGTCCTCTTTGTGGTGATCGAGTCGAGGAATCAGGCTTACACGGCTTAAGCTGTCGACGGAGCCAGGGCAGACTACCTAGACACTCTGCCCTCAATGACATCGTCAAACGGGCTCTTTCAGCAGTGAATATTCCAGCCACTTTGGAACCAAGGGGTCTCTGTCGGTCTGATGGAAAACG
>CAUJGJ010000447.1:0-10000 GCA_963170055.1 Halisarca cf. caerulea | reverse complement strand
TAGCATATACTTAGTATTGTGACTGTACCTCACAAGATGGTCAAATTAGAGAGAATGTCAGATTAAAGAGGTTTCACAGTAGCAGTAGAAAATGAAGCAGTACACGTACAATTTTGCAGACAAGAGCCAATATTAAATTTTTATTGTGTCCATATATATAGCATTTCAAATCATGCAGCAAAACACTGTAGAACTTGCATAGTAAGTACCCGGGGTAGTGATCACTCCTGGCCTGGGTAGTAAGTACTCCTCATTCTGTCCCCTCCTATACATACAGTACATAAATCTGTCCTGATGGTAAGTACGTATCTCTGATATAAGAAGTACTGAGTTCGTCTTCCCTTTGATCGATATACTCACTAAGCAAGTCTTACTGTAATGTGGTTTGGTTTGTATATGTTTGTACATACGTATACGTACATATACACATTATCATATATGTACCTGCACACATCATCCCCTATGTACCTGCACACATCATCCTGTACGTACCTACACACATCATCCTGTACGTACCTGCACACATCATCCCCTATGTACCTGCACACATCATCCTGTACGTACCTGCACTCATCATCCTGTACGTACCTACACACATCATCCTGTACGTACCTACACACATCATCCTGTACGTACCTACACACATCATCCTGTACGTACCTGCACACATCATCCTGTGCGTACCTGCACACATCATCCTGTACGTACCTACACACATCATCCTGTACGTACCTGCACACATCATCCTGTACGTACCTACACACATCATCCTGTACGTACCTACACACATCAACCTGTACGTACCTACACACATCATCCTGTACGTACCTACACACATCATCCTGTACGTACCTACACACATCATCCTGTACGTACCTACACACATCATCCTGTACGTACCTACACACATCATCCTGTACGTACGTACACACATCATCCTGTACGTACCTACACACATCATTCTGTACGTACCTACACACATCATCCCCTACGTACCTGCACACATCATCCTGTACGTACCTGCACACATCATTCTGTACGTACCTACACACATCATCCTGCACGTACCTGCACACATCATCCTGTACGTACCTGCACACATCATCCTGTACGTACCTGCACACATCATCCTGTACGTACCTACACACATCATCCTGTACGTACCTACACACATCATCCTGTACGTACCTACACACATCATCCTGTACGTACCTACACACATCATCCTGTACGTACCTACACACATCATCCTGTACGTACCTACACACATCATCCTGTACGTACCTACACACATCATCCTGTACGTACCTACACACATCATCCTGTACGTACATACACACATCATCCTGTACGTACCTACACACATCATCCTGTACGTACATACACACATCATCCTGTACATACCTGCACACATCATCCTGTACATACCTGCACACATTATCATGCCATGAGCAGCAAAATGGCCGACTAATTTTCCAAATGTACGGTTATTTCTTCGTGTAAGACTCACGAAATGCATGTTACATGTTCATGTATGCAAGTTACATGTTCATGGTTCATGTGTGCAAGTTATATCTTCACATAATGAATACCACATGTAACATGTTCATGTGCAGTAGTTGTATTAGTTGTAGTAGTTGCAGTAGTTGCCGTAGTTGCAGTAGTTGTAGTAGTTGCAGTGGTTGCAGTGGTCACAGTGGTTGCAGTAGTTGCAGTGGTTGCAGTAGTTGCAGTAGTTGTAGTGGTTGCAGTAGTTGCAGTAGTTGCAGTAGTTGCAGTGGTCGCAGTAGTTGTAGTAGTTGCAGTAGTTGCAGTGGTTGCAGTAGTTGCAGTGGTTGCAGTAGTTGCAGTGGTTGTAGTAGTTGTAGTAGTTGCAGTGGTTGCAGTAGTTGTAGTAGTTGCAGTAGTTGCAGTAGTTGCAGTAGTTGTAGTAGTTGTAGTAGTTGTAGTGGTTGCAGTAGTTGCAGTAGTTGTAGTGGTTGTAGTGGTTGTAGTGGTTGCAGTAGTTGCAGTAGTTGCAGTAGTTGCAGTGGTCGCAGTAGTTGTAGTAGTTGCAGTAGTTGCAGTGGTTGCAGTAGTTGCAGTGGTTGCAGTGGTTGCAGTAGTTGTAGTAGTTGCAGTGGTTGCAGTAGTTGTAGTAGTTGCAGTAGTTGCAGTAGTTGCAGTGGTCGCAGTAGTTGCAGTGGTTGCAGTGGTTGCAGTAGTTGCAGTAGTTGCAGTGGTTGTAGTGGTTGCAGTAGTTGCAGTGGTCGCAGTAGTTGCAGTGGTCGCAGTAGTTGCAGTGGTCGCAGTAGTTGCAGTAGTTGCAGTGGTCGCAGTGGTTGCAGTGGTTGCAGTGGTCGCAATAGTTGCAGTGGTTGCAGTAGTTGCAGTGGTCGCAGTGGTTGCAGTAGTTGCAGTAGTTGCAGTGGTTGCAGTAGTTGTAGTAGTTGCAGTGGTTGCAGTAGTTGCAGTAGTTGCAATGGTTGCAGTAGTTGTAGTAGTTGCAGTAGTTGTAGTAGTTGCAGTGGTTGCAGTAGTTGCAGTGGTTGCAGTAGTTGCAGTAGTTGCAGTGGTCGCAGTAGTTGCAGTAGTTGCAATGGTTGCAGTAGTTGCAGTAGTTGCAGTGGTTGCAGTAGTTGTAGTGGTTGCAGTAGTTGTAGTAGTTGCAGTGATTGCAGTAGTTGCAGTAGTTGCAGTGGTTGCAGTAGTTGCAGTGGTTGCAGTGGTTGCAGTAGTTGCAGTGGTTGCAGTAGTTGTAGTAGTTGTAGTAGTTGCAGTGGTTGCAGTAGTTGTAGTAGTTGTAGTAGTTGCAGTGGTTGCAGTAGTTGCAGTGGTTGCAGTGGTTGCAGTGGTTGTAATATTTGCCTTGGTTGTACTGGTTGCAGTACCTGCAATATACTGTTACCTCCCAGTTGCCATAGTTACAGTGGCAATGGTAGAGCAACATGTAGTACTGTACGTAATTTTCGTGGTACAAAAATTTCGCGGCTAGCCTTATTTTTGGGGTCATGAATTTTTGTAAATAAATTAAATTCACGGGCTCTGCCTACAGATAATGCAACAGAAGGTCTTTTCTTGTTTTCTAAGCGTTTGCCTCTCCCAATGAACGAAATTGTGTCTTTCTTCGTTTATCCTATAGGTGTAGTTAGTATTTCAATCTGTTAAGAGTGAACTAGTAAGATCTAGTAGGTGGAATGCAGTCCGCTTAGTGGATATTCGTTGACGTTGTGGAAGCTTGAAGACTATTGGTGAAGATACATACGGTGTTACGTTCCTAAAGCTTAAAAGTGAACCCAAGGGAAGGTCAACGAATAATCTAAGCAATGTACATTGTATGCGATCGATTTTTGCATTCAAACAATTTCTATAAGCAAAAGCGGTACACAATCCCGTCAGCAGCCATTTATCATTAATGTTCGCGGATGAATAATTTTGCGGATCCTTTAGAACCACAAAAATCACGAAATTTCCTGACATACGGTATTTACTTTTACAATGCATTGCAGTGTGAATTTATAGTAGTTTACAGTCCTTCCTCGTGTCGGGTCAGTACCCCCTCTTTCAAGTTGCTAACACTCAAGGAAATTTATGTTAAGAATCACGTGCACGTGACCACACGGTGCACAACACAAATGTAAATTTGAGGACCACCTGCTTACAGAGGACACTATTACTTGGCCCTTAAGTGGTCTGTATAATTTTGCGGGTATGCTTCGCTTTGTTTGCAAAGTTTTTGGACCTCATATAAAATGCTTATCGCACATTGATCGAGGGGAGTGTCATTATAAAGTATTTGAAATTGTATGTCAAATACAGCTTAACCTGTAAACGGCTTTATCCTTACAGTATGTATACACATACATTTCTGCTGTTATTGCATAATTCAGCATTGATAATGCCATGCCGTAACAAGAAGAGTATTACATGGTGTATTCCTTTGCTCTACTGCACAATATAACCTACTGTAATACTTCTGACTTCTACATATTCATGTGTAGGCAAAAATCCACCATGACATTGTAGAATCATAAGCTATGCTAGGGTTAGGGTTAGTGGTGGGGTTACACACATGTTCATATGGTAAACTTATCCTAATCTAATTTACACACATGTTCCCCTAACTAGCCTACCCTACACCCAACATATAGGGTATAAGTTTGCATAATATATTAGAGTGAGAATCGTTATAAATGACCAAATTGGACATATTGTAGGTGTTCGAAATTTGTCAATTGGATTGCAGGTAAGCTGAAACGATGCATGACATAGTTTGAAATGATATTGACATGCATACCGCAGAATGATTGTGCATGATCTTGTTACATACAAGCTAGTTCTATGATCAAGTTCTATGATAATTGATTTGAGGTCTACAACGAGCTACTGTAAAGTATAGTTTAACAAGAAACGAGGTACACATAGTGTGGTAATTCATAAAAATTTCCCAGTTATCTGCACTGTGCGTATGACTTCATGTAAAATCTTCGTCTGAATTTGAGCCATTGTCTTCTCTGAAGACAATGTCTGCCGCCAGAGGGACTGTACAGAAAGAGATGTTGAATAGTATACGATGTCATTTAACATTTCCATAATCTTATCGATATGATGCAGTCTCAATCCACTTATTTCCTTCAAAACAATTAATGGTTTCAAATTCTGACCATACATCGTTGCGCAGGATTACACCTCTGCTGGCAGCAAAGCGCTTACTGGAAGGAAGTACCTTTTGCAGATGATGCCGTTTCCTCTCTCTACGGACTTTAGATGGCTTTGTGCCAAAGGGGTTCTTGCAACCATTGCACTGACAGGTAGATGAGCATCCTTTGGAATTGTTATAGCATTTACATCTCGTACTATAAGTGAGGCCTGGTGTACACGGCATCCCAGCGAAAGCTTTGTTGACTCCACATCTGCAGGAAGTAGTTTGGGTAGAAACAGGCTCCGATTCAGTTTGAAAAGCTGGTAATCCAATAGTAGATGAGTACGGTACAGCTGCTTCATAATGACCTGGCCCACTAGAATTATAAATCAAAAATGCATTTCAGAGTGGATTTCCAGCTATGGGCATCACATACGTGGGTTTGTAGTAAAAATGATGACGGACAACACAGTTGCCATAGCCATATAGGCATTAAGTCTCAAATTGCACTCTCTAAAAACCACTTTAAAGAAACCTCCTAGCTTCTGTAGAATAATCACCTTCTGATCCCTCTCCAGTAAAGAACTGCTCAATGACATATGAATCCCGATGTTCTCCTAGAAGCTCCTCAACAAATACTGTACGGAGTTTTGTAGCCAAGGATTCAACATCCTTGACACCTTTTGCTGAAATTCCCACCCCAGTGAGACAGGGTGACCATGAGTCTATGTCTGCTTTTATATTCATAGCAACTGCTTGGAAAAGCAGTTTCCATCTGGCTTGGTTGCAATAGATATCAGGCCATATTCACTTAATTTACATTTGATATCTGATCCAACAGGTTTGGAACTGGTAAGGGAAGTGGAAAGTTGCTGGAGGTGGCTTACAATTAACACTGGTTAGACGAGACAATCCACCCTTTTGTAAAAGTCTATTTATTTTTAGCTTGTCCAGGGAAGTTGAGTAGATGGGCAAAAGTACATCATAATCCAATGTCCTCAAAGACCTGTCTATTTCCCAATGAGCTGGATCAGATATCGACGTTTTGTCAAGTGGATTTATCTGTCTTTCGCGGTCTTTCCGGATGAGACCCACAGTTGGCAGATTAGTAGCTTCCATTCCCCTCATGAGACTAGCAGTAATAGGTCGTATCATCTGCTTTCCAGCTACAAGCTGGGAGGTATTGCATGTGTGCATAATAATCACACTTAGGAGTGCATAGGCAAGTAAGAGACCGATTCTACTCCTACTGAAGAACGATTTCATATGTTGATGAAACCTTTCATTCCTGTTGGTTTCCATTCCAGGTGGTATGTTTGACAGACAACCTCTCACTATGTGATGTTGTAATTTTTTAATTGTGACATGTGTCGCTGGTGTAAATAACTGCAATTCGTAACTGTCGCTAATCACCTGCCATTTCTCAAGGAATAAGGCCAAGTTTGCTGCAATCGTGTCTGAAGGAGTTGCTGACAATCACTGTTCCTGAAAATCACCTGTACACACATTGGCCAGGGGGATGCTTACGTGAAAATGTCTTCGTGATTCTCTGTACTACATGAAATAGATCCAGTTTTACATCCACATTGTCTCCAAATACACTTTTAATCTTATTTCTGAGTTTGCAACAGTCATCAACATAAACAGTTTGAATTGGCTTCTCTGTGCTATTACGTACGTAAATCCTCCAGTAAACTTTTGACCTCCCCAAATGATGTTCCTTTAGTTAATTGCCATGTGAGTACCTGTCCTGTATCACTCATTACCAGGAACAAGCTGTCATACACATGTACCCACTTACGATCCTCTCTGAAGTACCCAATGTTAGTGGCAACCTCATAAGTGTGATCAAAGCTTATGCTATATTGCTAGGTGGTATATGTGCCATTTCCATTAAATACAAATGTTCATGTTGAAGGAAGTCAGTCAGGAGGCATCTTGATAGTACATCATTGCTAGGGGATTTAATTAGATAATGTTGAACTCGAAAAGTCATCTGAAGAAGATTTCCCAAACTGTTTTGCAAGATCTTGCTGCCTTACAAAGGTTTCCCAACGCCATTCAAGAATAAGCGATTCCAGACTGTAGAAGTTTATTCCTCTTCTGCAAGATACTGAGCACATATCTAAAAGTTCTCGAGTAAATCCAGTTTTGTGGAGGAGAGTGAAAGGAATCATCTCCCGTAGGGGAAAATTGGCTAAAACTATCTCATCATGTGCTATGACTTTATGTCTACCATCACAAACGTATACAGAGCTGACCAGTAACACAATATTATCAATTCCATTTAAAATCCTGGGCTGCTTTGTGGATGAAGAGCTGTCATTCCAGTATCCTTCATGTTTGGGCCTTCCACTCTGAGGACAATCGACAGATTCAACTGGCATTAATTTGTGGGTAAATTACATATGGGTTCCACAAAATATTGGCGGTATAAAACTTCCATCGTGATGTCCTGTACTTTCACCAGTATTGAAAGTAGGCGATGGAGGATGAACGATCCCATTAAATCCTTGACACATTCCACCTAACATCATCCTAAACTACTCACACACCACAACTTCCACCACTTTCAGTCCTCATGAGCCTCTATACACCTGGTCCACCCAAATACACATCACAATGTCACATATTACCTCAAGCAATCCACCAAACACCACGCAACATCTCATTGAAGAATATCCACCAAACACGTGCACACTGCTCACCATGGCCATCACCACAGCTACCACTTCAGATATCATCACCACTACATCCCTGCCTACTGCCATGCTGCAATCACCACTCACCACTCATCCTACATCAAGTACACAGTGTACTGTTGCCACAACTACAGATATAGCAACCACTGTGGTACAGCAGAGATGCTGTCGACGAGCATGCAAGAGCAGATTTCCTGCTTGATGATCTACATGATGGATTTTTACCTCGACGTAGATGTCGAAAGTAGCATAATTGCAATTAGTTCACGTGACATACTTATTATTACTTGATTATGTATAATTATGCACATTTGGTAGATAGGGTTTGTGTGGACAATGGAGCAAGGAATACACAGCTCTTCTTGTTACGGCATGGCATTATCAATGCTGAATTATGCAATAACAGCAGAAATGTATGTGTATACATACTGTAAGGATAAAGCCGTTTACAGGTTAAGCTGTATTTGACATACAATTTCAAATCCTTTATAATGACACTCCCCTCGATCAATGTGCGATAAGCATTTTATATGAGGTCCAAAAACTTTGCAAACAAAGCGAAGTATACCTGTAAAATTATACAGACCACTTAAGGGCCAAGTAATAGTGTCCTCTGTAAGCAGGTGGTCCTCAAATTTACATTTGTGTTGTGCACCGTGTGGTCACGTGCACGTGATTCTTAACATAAATTTCCTTGAGTGTTAGCAACTTGAAAGAGGGGGTACTGACCCAACACGAGGAAGGACTGTAAACTACTATAAATTCACACTGCAATGCATTGTAAAAGTAAATACCGTATGTCAGGAAAATTTCGCGGCTAATAAATTTCGTGGTTTTCGTGGTTCGAAAGGATCCGCAAAATTATTCATCCGCAAACATTAATGATAAAATGGCTGCTGACGGGATCATGTACTGCTTTTGCTTATAGAAATTGTTTGAATGCAAAAATCGATCGCATACAATGTACATTGCTTAGATTATTCGTTGACCTTTCCTTGGGTTCACTTTTAAGCTTTAGGAACGTAACACCGTATGTATCTTCACCAATAGTCTTCAAGCTTCCACAACGTCAACGAATAACCACTAAGCGGACTGCATTCCACCTACTAGATCTTACTAGTTCACTCTTAACAGATTGAAATACTAACTACACCTATAGGATAAACGAAGAAAGACACAATTTCGTTCATTAGGAGAGGCAAACGCTTAGAAAACAAGAAAAGACCTTCTGTTGCATTATCTGTAGGTAGAGCCCGTGAATTTATTTATCTACAAAATTCATGACCCCAAAAATGAGGTGAGCCGCGAAATTTTTGTACCACGAAAATTTCCTAACGTATGGTACTACATGTTGCTCTACCATTGCCACTGTAACTAAGGCAACTGGGAGGTAACAGTATATTGCAGGTACTGCAACCAGTACAACCAAGGCAAATATTACAACCACTGCGACCACTGCAACCACTGCAACCACTGCAACCACTGCAACCACTGCAACCACTGCAACCACTACAACCACTACAACCACTGCAACTACTGCAACCACTGCAACCACTGCAACTACTACAACTACTGCAACTACTACAACTACTGCAACTACTGCAACCACTGCAACCACTGCAACTACTGCAACCACTGAAAGTACTACAACTACTACAACCACTGCAACCACTGCAACCACTGCAAGCACTGCAACCACTGCAACCACTGCAACTACTGCAACCACTGCAACCACTGCAACTACTGCAACCACTGAAAGTACTACAACTACTACAACTACTACAACTACTGCAACCACTGCAACCACTGCAACTACTGCAACCACTGCAACCACTGCAACTACTGCAACCACTGCAACCACTGCAACTACTGCAACCACTGCAACTACTGCAACCACTGCAACTACTGCAACTACTACAACTACTGCAACCACTGCAACTACTACAACTACTACAACTACTGCAACCACTGCAACTACTACAACTACTGCAACTACTACAACTACTGCAACCACTGCAACCACTGCAACTACTGCAACTACTACAACTACTACAACTCCTGCAACCACTGCAACTACTGCAACCACTGCAACTACTACAACTACTGCAACCACTGCAACCACTGCAACTACTGCAACTACTACAACTACTGCAACCACTGCAACCACTGCAACTACTACAACTACTACAACTACTGCAACTACTGCAACCACTGCAACTACTACAACTACTGCAACCACTGCAACCACTGCAACTACTGCAACTACTACAACTACTACAACTATTGCAACCACTGCAACTACTGCAACCACTGCAACTACTACAACTACTACAACCACTGCAACCACTGCAACCACTGCAACCACTGCAACTACTGCAACTACTACAACTACTACAACTACTGCAACCACTGCAACTACTGCAACCACTGCAACTACTACAACTACTACAACTACTGCAACCACTGCAACTACTACAACTACTACAACCACTGCAACCATTGCAACCACTGCAACCACTGCAACTACTGCAACCACTGCAACTACTGCAACCACTGCAACTACTGCAACTACTACAACTACTGCAACCACTACAACTACTGCAACCACTACAACTACTGCAACCACTGCAACCACTGCAACTACTGCAACTACTACAACTACTGCAACTACTACAAC
>CAUJGJ010000446.1:0-15000 GCA_963170055.1 Halisarca cf. caerulea | reverse complement strand
AGTACACTTGCTGAGGTATGGGTCTGCAACATCAGTACCATTTTAAGATTATTCTTATTCTTTTTTCTTCTTCTCGTCGTTTTTTTGAACTGAGCTACAGGTCGCCACAAAGGGTCCAGAGGTCTCATCTTTCGCCAATGAGCTCCGATTGTTAGCGCAAAGTGCCTTTCGTAGGTTTTAAAGCAACACCTACACTTCGAAAGCAAGAAAAAAAATTAATAGGCAAATCCCATACAATCGCTGGATCAGCCATTTTTTTATTTTTATTCTTTTAATAATAATAAACGATAATAATAATACATAGTACAAAACCAACAACCAAGCACATACAAGACAATAAAGAGCTTCACATGCACAGTAGTATCAATGATATAAACACAGTTTGAGTTCAATGGCCCACTGGGGCCAAGCGAGCCTCAGGGGAGGAGAGGATGATTGTGTTTGTGTCAGGAGATTGCTTGCCTGGGCGAGTACCTCGGCTAGTAGTGTTGCCCTAAGGAGAGATCAGCCATTTTCGGATCAGTGAAATGGCTACGCGAGACTAAGCACATGCGTATGTAAACAAGGCAAGTGTTTGATGATCGTCAACTTCAGCACTCTTTTGTTCGAGCCTTTGTTTCTAGGTGGGTACATTGATTTTAGTCAGGTAGCTGCATAGATTCAGTTTCTTATAAGTCTTACAAGATTACAATTACAAAGATTATGGTTACAAATCTTACAAGATTTGATCGTGTTCCTTCTCAATTGCAGTGGAAACCTTCTTTAACAGCCTCTATTCAAGTAATCGTTTCGCTTTAAAGGAAAAACTGCACAAACAAGAGTGCATAAAAACCATTTAAAAATGGTAAAAGGATGTAGAATTGACACAGGACTGTGCAAAAAGGCTTTATCAAAAAAGGATTCTCCAAAAACACTTGGAACAAGGGTAAGTTACAAAACCGGTACAGGGCTAGGTGGGCAAAGGGCAAGACGGGCATAGGGCTAGACGAGCATAGGGCTACACATACATGAGGCTAGACGGGTATAGGGCTAGACAGAGTTCAGCTGGACTGAGTGCACACTGTGCAAACTCCTACATCCCGCATGTGCAGCACACTATACGCACGTGCTGTGGTGTGTAGGAATTTGCACAGTGTACACTCAGTCCAGCTAAACTCTGTCTATATAATATATATAGGTTATATAAGGTTGATTTTGACACTCAAGTGGGGCCTCCTCTATAGTATTTGTACTGCAGTTGGATTATTTTGGGAGTGGGGGGGGGGGGGGGGGGGGGGGGGTGGAAGCTGGAGAGTTTGGGGAGAAGCTCCACCCTCTCCCACTGGATAGAACCCTGGTGGTGGTGGTGGTGGTGGTGGTGTGTGTGTGTGTGTGTGTGTGTGTGTGTGTGTGTGTGTGTGTGTGTGTGTGTGTGTGTGTGTGTGTGTGTGTGTGTGTGTGTGTGTGTGTGTGTGTGTGTGTGTGTGTGTGTGTGTGTGTGTGTGTGTGTGTGTGTGTGTGTGTGTGTGTGTGTGTGTGTGTGTGTGTGTGTGTGTGTGTGTGTGTGTGTGTGTGTGTGTGTGTGTGTGTGTGTGCATCAAGACACTCAACTCACAGTCAACATAATGGGGGCATTGCTTGAGGATGGCCCTGTAGTGTGAGTCTGCCTCTTGATAGTCATGTACGCTCTCCAACAGACGTGCTTGGTTGTATGATATGGTAACCATGGTACCTCGGTAGTAGGGCTCATCTGACACAATCTCCTGCTGGCATCTCTCATAGGCAAGTCCGTACATCTCTTTAGCTTTATCGTAGTGACCTGCTTTCTGGTAGAGGGCAGCCATGTTGTTGATGAGTTCTGGAGGGAGATCAGGACTAACATTGTCCGTCAACAGACCAGCAGCCTTCTCGTAACAGGATAGGGCTTCCTGTAGGGGGTGTGTTCAGCACAATAGGGGGTGGGGTGCAGATTGCAACGAGCACATACGTACGTACATTTGTATCTGACTGTTCCAGAATTCCTGCCAGTTCTATCCACGCCTCCACATCATCTTGATGCTCATCTGTTACTTTATGCAGAAGTTTCTGAAAATGCATAACCAACTGTTTTCATAGAGTTTGACCTTTGTTGTGTGTGAAGACAAACCTTGGCTGTCTCCCTCTTGTCTTGGTCCTTAGAAGCAGCGTAAAGTGACCCGAGTATCTTCATTGTTTCATAATTGGTTGGTTCCACGGCAAGAACCTTCTCAAAGCATTGAGCAGCCTGGGGAAGGGGGGGGAGGGGGTGAGGGGGAGTCATGACACAGCTACTTACAAAACAACACAATTAACCCTAATCCTAGCTAAAACATCCAGCCCACCTCCACATCCAGCACACCTCCACATCCAGCACACCTCCACATCTAGCACACCTCCACATCCAGCACACCTCCACATCCAGCACACCTCCACATCTAGCACACCACATCTAGCACACCACCACAACTAGCACACCTCCACATTTAGCACACCTCCACATCCAACACACCTCCACAGCTAGCACACCTCCACATCCAACACACCTCCACATCTAGCACACCACCACAACTAGCACACCTCCACATCCAACACACCTCCACATCCAACACACCTCCACATCCAGCACACCTCCACATCCAACACACCTCCACATCCAACACACCTCCACATCCAGCACATCCTCACATCCAGTGCACCTCCACATCCAACACACCTCCACATCCAGCACATCCTCACATCCAGCACATCCTCACATCCAACACACCTCCACATCCAACACACCTCCACATCCAACACACCTCCACATCCAACACACCTCCACATCCAGCACATCCTCACATCCAGTGCACCTCCACATACGTATAATATACCTCCATGCATGCTGGGATGGCCTGGAGTACTCCCCGCCACCCCAATCTGGAGTACCCCCACCACCCCAACCAGGAGTACCCTACCACCCCAATCTGGATTACCCCCACCACCCCAATCTGGAGTACCCCCACCACCCCAATCTGGAGTACCCTACCACCACCACCCCAATCTGGAGTACCCCCACCACCTCAATCTGGAGTACCCCCACCACCCCAATCTAGAGTACCCCACTACCCAAATCTGGAGTACTCCCCGCCACCCCAATCTGGAGTACCCCCACCACCCCAACCAGGAGTACCCTACCACCCCAATCTGGAGTACCCCCACCACCCCAATCTGGAGTATCCCACCACCACCCCAATCTGGAGTACCCCCACCACCTCAATCTGGAGTACCCCCACCACCCCAATCTGGAGTACCCCACTACCCCAATCTGGAGTACCCCCACCACCTCAATCTGGAGTACCCCCACCACCCCAATCTAGAGTACCCCACTACCCAAATCTGGAGTACCCCCACCACCCCAATCTAGAGTACCCCACTACCCAAATCTGGAGTACCCCCACCACCCCAATCTGGAGTACCCCCACCACCCCAATCTGGAGTATCCCACCACCACCCCAATCTGAAATACCCCCACCACCCCAATCTGGAGTAACCCACCATACCAATCTGGAGTACCCCCACCATCCTAGGGTGGGGTAGAGCTCACATTGTCAATGTCCCCTCTTGATATGTACATCTGTCCTAGCCCATAATGAGGAAGGACGTATCCTGGCACTGCGAACTGAGTGGCTTGGTAGTAGTACTGGAAAGCCTGGTCCAAGTCTCCCTAAGCATCAGAAGAGAAGAGATGAGAACACAACACCAGAAGAGAAGAGATGAGAACACAACACCAGAAGAGAAGAGATGAGAACACAACACCAGAAGAGAAGAGATGAGAACACAACACCAGAAGAGAAGAGATGAGAACACAACACCAGAAGAGAAGAGATGAGAACACAACACCAGAAGAGAAGAGATGAGAACACAACACCAGAAGAGAAGAGATGAGAACACAACATCAGAAGAGAAGAGATGAGAACACAACACCAGAAGAGAAGAGATGAGAACACAACACCAGAAGAGAAGGGATGAGAACACAACACCAGAAGAGAAGAGATGAGAACACAACACTAGAAGAGAAGAGATGAGAACACAACACCAGAAGAGAAGAGATGAGAACACAACACCAGAAGAGAACAAAATAAGGGAAGACATCTTATTCTAGCTCAGGCCAGGCCTGGCCAGGCTAGGGTAGGTTCGACCAGGCAAAACACACCCCCTTCCCCCACCCACCTCAATGTGGAATGATCTAGCCAACTGGTAGCAGCTCTCTGCTTGTATGGCTTCCACATCTGTCCCATGAAATGAGTGCAGAGCAAGATGGCGGACCTTGTCATAGTCCTTGATGGAATACCATGTTGAATGAGGAACGGGATAAATCTTGATGTGTACAACACACACACACACACACAGCAGTAATTTAGTTACCTTTTTAAAGAAGAAATGGTTGGCTAGATGGTTGAGTACCATAGGGTTGGTTGGGTCGATGGTGTAGGCATGAGAAAGAAGACGTACTCCTTCCTTGATGGACTCAAGCTGGGAACAGCACAGACATAAAGTAAGGGGACAAGGTGTCCATCTTCAGGCAAAACACACCTTGTGTAGGTTAAGCTCCAGTACAGCAAGTCCCACTAGTGCACCCACACACTTTGGGTCCAGTTCCAAAGCTCGACCGAATGCCAAACGAGCTTTATCAAGATTCCCCAGCTTAAGGAAACAAAGACCCATTCCCAAACGCACATTCCCTGGAAAGGGAAAATACAAAATCAAAAAAAGTTGGAAATATTATTGCATTATTTTACCAAACAAAAGAGATACAATTTACCTCTACACACCTCCACCTACACCAATATCCCCACACACCTCCACCTACACCAATATCCCTACACACCTCCACCTACACCAATATCCCTACACACCTCCACCTACACCAATATCCCTACACACCTCCACCTACACCAATATCCCCACACACTTCCACCTACACCAATATCCCCACACACCTCCACCTACACCAATATCCCCACACACATCCACCTACACCAATATCCCCACACACTTCCATTTACACCAATAGCCCCACACACCTCCACCTACACCAATATCCCCACACACCTCCACCTACACCAATATCCCCACACACTTCCACCTACACCAATATCCCCACACACATCCACCTACACCAATATCCCCACACACCTCCACCTACACCAATAGCCCCACACACCTCCACCTACACCAATATCCCCACACACCTCCACCTATACCAATATCCCCATACACCTCCACCTATATCAATATCCCCATACACCTTTACCTCCACCTCCACCTACACATGTACACATACACACACACACACACACACACACACACCAGTGTTCACGATAACTTTTCGGAGGTGTCTGGATAATTTGTCAGGACAAACTCCAGAATGTCCAGACATTCACATATTTGCTCGGATATGATAATTTTGATAAGGGATCAAATACTTTGCCCACTTCTCCTTGCTATCATGTATGCGGTTGTAAGCAAGCATACATATAAAGATTCTGGTATTTTCATACTATTTTTAGTAACAATTTAGCATTGTCCCACTTTTACTACCATGTACACTATGTTTTCATTTGCAAAACAATGTTATTGCATTCAGTGCAAGTGAAGAGGCTTGTACAACTTGCTTTTATAGCACCAGAGTCCACATATACGTACCTAGGAGAGGCTGCTTTGAACTGCAGGGCTACTAATCAGCTGTTTGTTTCCTTTAGTTCCACTACCTAATTAATAGCAGAAAGTGACAGACCACAAATCTGTCACCTGAACAATAACAGCCTCCTACAGCCATGAACACTTCCTTTGAGCTGACACAATGTCCAACCCAAACTCCCGGCCGGTATGGGCACATGGCCAAAGTTAGCAGACCGCTCAGTATGGGCACATGGCAATACGCGGAAGGGAGGAAAAAAAAAGTGAAAAAGACCAACGCTGACCGGCGCCGAACCGGGGGCTTGTGCGTGGGAGTCGAGCGCAACGGCTGCTGCACCGCCGATTCAACCCCCGGATGCCCTTTCTTGGTTTACGTTTTATGTTTTGCGTTCTGGCGCGGTCAGCGTTGGTCTTTTTTAACTTTGGCCATGTGCCCATACCGGCCGGGAGTTTGGGTTGCAATGTCAGAACAAAGTTGATAACATCCGGACATTCACAGAAATGATCGGAAAATGTCCGATGTCTGAACGTTATTTCGAACACTGCACACACACATAAGTGCACACATATCCCCACCCAAATCCAACCCCACACACCACATATATATACATTCCCACCCTCACACACCCTCACACACAGCTCCTTATATACACACATCTACTCTATCCACCCACACATCTACCCTATCCACCCACACATCTACCCTACCCACCCACACATCTACCCTATCCACCCACACATCTACCCTACCCACCCACACATCTACCCTATCCACCCACACATCTACCCTATCCACCCACACATCTACCCTATCCACCCACACATCTACCCTACCCACACACACATCTACCCTACTCACCCACACATCTACCCTACCCACCCACACATCTACCCTACCCACCCACACATCTACCCTACTCAAACTACCCCACCCACCCACAAATCCACCCTACCCACCCACACATCTACCCTACCCACCCACACATCTACCCTACCCACCCACACATCCGCCCTACCCACCCACAAATCCACCCTACCCACCCACACGCACCAGGACATTTGGGACTAGTCCTCAAGGCTTTCTTGTAAAAAGTAAGAGCTCCTTTGTAGTCCTTCTTCCTGAAAGCAAGACAAGCCTTGCCAAGCATTGCAGGGATATTGCTAGGATCCTAAGGACATTGCAGACATGGACTGAATCAGACATAGCAAACGGAGCAGACACAACAATTGGAGCAGACACAACAATTGGAGCAGACGCAACACACAGAGCAGACACAACAAACGGAGCAGACACAACAATTGGAGCAGATGCAACACACAGAGCAGACACAACAAACGGAGCAGACACAACAATTGGAGCAGACGCAACACACGGAGAAGATGCAATGGCAATCACAGACATTCTTGTGTGTAATTTGTTACTTCTTGTAAGACAAAATTGAACTGTGTTTCTGCCTGATCTCGCTTGTCCCCTTCCAGCAAGCAGAAGTAAGCTCTCCCAAGGAGATGATGGAGGTCATACATGATGATCTTGTCAGCCATTGTGTACAGTTGAGTTGCCTGTGGGACAGAAGGAGTGTTGACTGGGTGTGTGAGGGGAGTGGAGGCAAGGGTGAGTGGAGGCAAGGAGAGTGGAGGTAAGGAGAGTGGAGGTAAGGAGAGTGGAGGTGAGAGAGAGTGGAGGTGAGGAGAGTGGAGGTGAGAGAGAGTGGAGATAAGGAAAGTGGAGGTGAGGAGAGTGGAGGTGAGGAGAGTGAAGGTGAGAGAGAGTGGAGATAAGGAGAGTGGAGGTGAGGAGAGTGGAGGTGAGGAGAGTGGAGGTGAGAGAGAGTGGAGATAAGGAGAGTGGAGGTGAGGAGAGTGGAGGTGAGAGAGAGTGGACATAAGGGAGAGTGGAGGTAAGGGAGAGTGGAGGTGAGGGAAATGGAGGTGAGGAAGTGGAGGTGAGGAAGTGGATGTGAATACAAAAGGAGCTAGTCACATCCTAAACTACAGATAGACCACACTTGTTCTGCATGGTTGACTTGGCAGATAAAATTCACACAACACTGAATGGTAAATAGCAATAGAAAGACAACACAAATACAAACAACGACAACAATATTATGACTGTACCCGTTTCATTAGATTAAAACAAAGCAAATTTGGTAGCTTCACAAATTTTATCTTTTTTCAGGCTTGTAGGCACTAATTTTTGTGTGACTCTATTTTTATGACTGTTGCAAATGAGCCTGCATTCATGAAAATTCAATCACAAATGTTTGGTTAGATATATAGTCTATTTGTTTAATATATAGTAGGGACTGGTTCATTTGTGAAACTAAAATCGGGAATTATGTACGATCAAGTTTTGATTCAGGAAATATAAACCTGTGAACAATAGCTCCTTTATGGTACATATCTGATGTGCCGATAGTGAGGTCTGACTGTACACACCCAGGGGCGTAGCCGGAAGGAAAACAAGGGGAATCCCAAAAGCCATGATCATGGGCACATGGTGTACAAAAATAGTGGTATCATATACACATTGAACTATCATAGCCTTTACTTATGTAGCATGTGGTATCGACAAGCTAGAAAGGACTAAAAAGAGCACAAAGCATGCATGAATGCAGTATTAACAGTGTTTGTTGTGTGCTCTCAGTAGAACTGTGTATGCAGGTGCATGCTAGGTGACTGGTGTTGGGATTAATTGCATGATTGATTAGCATACTGGTGGCTTCAGATTAAAGGGATTTCTAATGAGGGGAGTTTCCTGGCAACCAGGAAACAATGGAGCTACGCCCCTGCATACCCACCCCTGATCTGGCCACACCACCCGACCTAACCACATCCCTGATCTGGCCACATCACCCGACCTAACCACACCCCTGATCTGGCCACACCACCCGACCTAACCACATCCCTGATCTGGCCACACCACCCGACCTAACCACACCCCTGATCTGGCCACACCACCCGACCTAACCACACCCCTGTACAGTCTGCACCTTAGTAAAGTACTGCCTCTTCTTCCCTTTGTCCTTCTCCTTCCTCGCTCGCTGGACATGGTACGACGCTAGCAAGTCAAGACACACCATCTGATCCTTCTCGTGGTCCTGGTATGCTAGACTAGCCTCTGAGGACAAAATACATTGACCATCAATAGGGACACTCCCTACATGTACATCCACCCACCTACATGCACATCCACCCAACTACATCACATCCGCCCACCTACATCACATCCGCCCACCTACATCATGTCCACCCAACTACATGCACATCCACCCACCTACATGCACATCCACCCACCTACATGCACATCCACCCATCTACATCACATCCACCCATCTACATCACATCCACCCACCTACATGCACATCCACCCACCTACATCATGTCCACCCACCTACATCACATCCACCCACCTACATGCACATCCACTCACCTACATGCACATCCGCCCACCTACATGCATGTCCATCCATCTACATGTTTGTCCGCCCACCTACATGCATGTTGCACGCATGCACTATCATCATGCTCTTGTGGACAGAAACACTTACCTGCTTTGGCAAGATCAAGTACAGCCACAAAATCTTCGTACTTTTGCTGTTTGAAGTAATGCAACTGCAAAGAAATTTACATACAGTGAGAAGTTGTAGCATGCGTAGGTACGTACCTATGGAGGACTATAGATAACATCGTTGCAATCCATTGATATACAATCATATTGGGATGGCTGCCGAGTGCAAACACACGAATCAAGTCAGACCACGACCAATGTGACCCACTCAAGATCAGTGTGACCCACTCACGACCGATGTGACCCACTCACGACCAATGTGACCCACTCACGACCGATGTGACCCACTCACGACCGATGTGACCCACTCACGACCGATGTGACCCACTCACGACCGATGTGACCCACTCACGATCGATGTGACCCACTCACGACCGATGTGACCCACTCACGATCGATGTGACCCACTCACGATCGATGTGACCCACTCACGATCGATGTGACCCACTCACATACCATCACTCGGCCGCCATTCTATATACTGGTCAGCGAGGGCGGTATATAAAATGGCGGCCGAGTGACAGTCTGGGTACAAGACTAGTCTCGCGTGGCCAGCCCCTTTTCCTGTTCTCTGTAAGTGCAGAGAACAGGAAAAAGGGGCGGGCCACGCGAGACTAGTACGAGACTACCACTCACGACCAATGTGACCCACTCACAGACAATGAAACCCACTCACAGCCAATGTGACCCAGATGTTTAACGGAGCTTGCTCATCTCTGAGTATGCCAACTACCTCATCCCCATCTGGCAACTGATCCAGGTCCATTTCAATCACCTAAAGCAACATAAAGCACAGAATATAAGGGGAGTGGTGGGGAGTGGAGGGGAGTGATTGGAAGGATATGGCGGTGGGTGGTGTGAAGTGATGGGAGGATGGGGTGATGAGTGGTGCAAAATTAGGTGAACGATACAGCGTTCAGAAATACAATAAATTAAGATTACGAGAAAATAGCTCATGGACACACTCACCTCATCGCTATCTTTGAGAGGTATTTCTATCGACCGGGAAGAAGATTCTGTATGCTCGGCAAAGGCAGCCATTTTTATGCCCTACTTCCCACTTGTAAATTAGAATGGAACCGCTGGTCCTAATTTGTTTGTGTATATGGCGTACATTCGGGATTCGAGCGATATATGTGTGGACCGAGAAACTAGCCAAAAAGTTCTTCAAGTCCGGAGAGTGTACTCAGACGGATCTAGTCGTACTCTTTAGTAGAAGACTTCATAAGAAGGGAGGGTACGGCCACTTCAAGAATCGAAGACCACCATGCCCCTAGGGAAAAGTCGTGACCAAGACCTCTACAAAGCCGCCAAATCGGGAGACGTTGCTGCCATTGATCGCCTCCTTGGCTCACGGAAGAGGGGTAAAGGAAGGTAAAGATACAGTGCTCTCATCTACTTTCGTTTTTACTATATTTCATACTTGATACAGAAGTCTATTCAGATCATTGACCGTTTGTCTTTCAGTGTGACTTGACCGGTTGTGTGTGTGTCTTCAGACTTCAGAGTTCAGGGATGCCTTAACGGATGTACGGTTCAGCCATAGACTTACAATTCAGTGTACCGCGTGTTGTGTGTAGTGGTCTAATGCGAGGTGAATAGGAATTGAATGGTTTGATGTATTAAATCAATTGGGAACATTATAGTTAGTTGTAGTTTGAGTGAACGAAACGGAAATACAAAGAGCAAACATTTTCAGAAACACATCCATTTGTGTTTCACAACATTTTGTGTCTTCCATAGCACCTGCAAATCTTTCAGTGTGTGTGTGTGTGTGTGTGTTGTGTGTGTGTGTGTGTGTTGTGTGTATGTTGTGTGTGTGTGTCTCGGTGTGTGTGTCGTATGTGTGTGTGTGTGTGTGTGTGTCGTGTGTGTGTGTGTGTGTGTGCGTGCGTGTGTGTGTGTGTGTGTGTGTGTGTGTGTGTGTGTGTGTGTGTGTGTGTGTGTGTGTGAGTCCACGAAAGGGTTACATGTGTTTTTCCTGTGCGGTTAATCATTGGTGAATGTACATAGGTGGACAGGGTTAGGGTTGTGTGTGGGGAGGGGGAGGGTTGTGTGTGGAGACGGTGAGGGTTGTGTGTGGGGACGGTGAGGGTTGTGTGTGGGGGGGGGTAAATATTGTGTGTGGGGAGGGTGAAGATTGTGTGTGGGGAGGGTGAGGGTTGTGTGTGGAGACGGTGAGGGTTGTGTGTGGGGAGGGTGAAGATTATGTGTGGGGAGGGTGAGGGTTGTGTGTGGGATGGTGAGAGTGTTGTTTGTGACCTACATACGTACGTACGTAGTATGAATTAATGTGGTTTTATCTTCTCTGTGTGTTCAGTGTGAGGAAAGGTCCCAAAGGTCCAAATCCCAATGTTCAGGACTCTTGTGGTATGACTCCACTCCACTATGCTGCTCTCAATGGGCACAGGTGAGTGACACCTGGTGGTGTGGAGGGTGAGGTGGTAGTGGTGTGGAGGGTGAGGTGGCAGTGGGGTGGAGGGTGGTGACAGAGAAAGGAGAGAGGGTGGAAAGTGGGGAGGGTGGGGACAGAGAGAGGAGAGAGGCCAGGGTGGGGATGTGTGTGATGGTAGTTGTGATTTCTATTCTTATCTGTAGTGATGTGGCTCAGCTTCTTCTGTTGAGTGGAGCATCAGCTCATGTTGCTGATCACTCAGGTACATCAAGATGTGTGTATGTGTGTGAGAAGTATGTACGTACACCAGCATCTCTGTACAATCTGTACGCATCCACACATCTCTGTACAATCTGTACGCATCCACACATCTCTGTACAATCTGTACACATCCACACATCTCTACAATCTGTACACATCCACACATCTCTACAATCTGTACACATCCACATATCTCTGTACAATCTGTACACATCCACACATTTCTACAATCTGTACACATCCACACATCTCTGTACAATCTGTACACATCCACATATCTCTGTACAATCTGTTTGCATCCACACATCTCTGTACAATCTGTACACATCCACACATCTCTGTACAATCTGTACACATCCACATATCTATGTACAATCTGTACACATCCACACATCTCTACAATCTGTACGCATCCACATATCTCTGTACAATCTGTACGCATCCACATATCTCTGTACAATCTGTACGCATCCACACATCTCTGTACAATCTGTATGCATCCACACATCTCTGTACAATCTGTACACATCCACACATCTCTGTACACACTGTAACAACGTACGTACGTATGTGTGTAGATGTCCATCCTGATACTACCCCTCGTCCCTCACCTTCCTCTCACCCACACCCTTCCCTCACCCACACCCTCACCCCAACCCCTCACTTCACACCCTTTCCCTCACCCACACCCTTCCCTCACCCGCACCCCTCCCTCACCCTCACCCCAACCCTCACCTCACACCCCTCCCTCACCTGCACCCTTCCCTCACCCACACCCTACCCTCACCTGCACCCTTCCCTCACCCTCACCTGAACCCTCACCTCACACCCTTCCCTCACCCACACCCTCACCCCAACCCTTACCTCACACCCTTCCTTCACCCTCACCCACACCCCTCACACACCGCTCATCCCATCCCATCATCTTATTCCGGTAGGTAGCTACCCTATTCACCTGGCTGCTTGGAAAGGTGATTCAGAGGTTGCAAAGACATTAGTGGAGAGAGGACCATCTCGTGCTGATGTTAACGCTCGAAGTGACTGTCAAGAGACTGCTCTCCATCTGTCTGCGCAGTACGGCAACACTGATGTCGTGGAATACCTCTTGGAGAAGAGAGCTGATCCAAGACTACAGAATAACAAGGGAGAAACCCCACTCGAACTGGCTGCTTTGTTCGGGCATGTTGATGTGGTACATATGTTGTGTGTATGCTCTCCTACAATTCACCTCATTTGGGTGCTTTGTTGGGACACCCGTGATCCATGTCTATGCTTGTCCGTAGTGTGTGTGTGTATACGTACGTATATATATATGTGTGTGTGTGTGTGTGTGTGTGTGTGTGTGTGTGTGTGTGTGTGTGTATGTGTGTGTATATGTGTGTACGTATGTGTGTGTGTATGTGTGTGTATGTGTGTGTGTGTGTTATTTAGTGTATGTTAGCTGATGTGTGTGTCCACTTGTATACTCTCCTTCCCTGTCAGGTGAGGAGCATCACTCGCTGCCATCCAGACCTTCTTCAGCAAAATTTTGTCAAAACATCTCCTCTTCACTTGGCTGCTAGGAATGGGCATGTTAGCGTTATCGCATCTCTTATTACTGCGGGGATGGATGTTAACACATTGGTGAGGATGGGGAGTGTGAGAGTGGGTGTTTGGGGAGGGTGAGAGTGGGTGTTTGGGGAGGGTGAGAGTGGTTGGTTGGGGAGGGTGAGAGTGGGTGGTTGGGGAGGGTGAGAGTGGTTGGTTAGGGAGGGTGAGAGTGGGTGGTTGGGGAGGGTGAGAGTGGGTGGTTGGGGAGGGTGATAGTGGGTGTTTGGAGAGGGTGATAGTGGGTGTTTGGAGAGGGTGAGTGTGGATGGTTGGAGAGGGTGAGTGTGGATGGTTGGAGAGGGTGAGTGTGGATGGTTGGGGAGGGGGGTGTTTGGGGAGGGTGATAGTGGGTGTTTGGAAAGAGTGATAGTGGGTGTTTGGAGAGGGTGAGTGTGGATGGTTGGAGAGGGTGAGAGTGGGTGTTTTGGGGAGGGGGAGGGGGGTGTTTGGGGAGAGTGATAGTGGGTGTTTGGAGAGGGTGAGTGTGGATGGTTGGGGAGGGGGGTGTTTGGGGAGAGTGATAGTAGGTGTTTGGAGAGGGTGAGTGTAGATGGTTGGGGAGGGTGAGAATGAGTGATTGAAAAGGGTGAGAGTGGGTGTTTTGGGGAGGGGGGGGTGTTTGGGGAGAGTGAGAGTAGGTGATTTCAAGAGGGTGAGAGTGGAGAATGTTGAGTGGGTGTATGTAAGGAGGATGGGGAGGGGACTGTGGAGAGTGGGAATGACATGGGTGGCCATGTGGTGTTATGGGTGTGTCTAGTGGAGGATGGATGGGTGGCCATGTGGTGTTGTGGGTGTGTCTAGTTGAGGATGGATGGGTGGCCATGTGGTGTTATGGGTGTGTCTAGTGGAGGATGGATGGGTGGCCATGTGGTGTTGTGGGTGTGTCTAGTTGAGGATGGATGGGTGGCCATGTGGTGTTGTGGGTGTGTCTAGTGGAGGATGGATGGGTGGCCATGTGGTGTTGTGGGTGTGTCTAGTTGAGGATGGATGGGTGGCCATGTGGTGTTGTGGGTGTGTCTAGTTGAGGATGGATGGGTGGCCATGTGGTGTTGTGGGTGTGTCTAGTTGAGGATGGATGGGTGACCATGTGATGTTATGGGTGTGTCTAGCTGAGGATGGATGGGTGGCCATGTGGTGTTGGGTTGCCATGTGCTCTTGTGGGGGTGTCTACTATTGTAAACAAGCGAAAAAAGGTTATGGCAACAATAGTCTAAATTGGTGGTTGGATTTGCCTGAGATAGCAGTTTCTGTTTCAACTCTGTATTAATTATACACTGTGACATACTCAGTGTTTGTGTATTATTCTGTAGTGTGACTCGGGGTCTGTTCTACACGAAGCTGCTCTGTTTGGGAAGACTGAAGTTGTTCAGTTCCTCACAACTAAAGGTACATGTAAATGTCATCTTCTTTCTCATTATCTCACAGCACACACTAAACCTTTGACAGTATACTCGGAGACTGTGCACACTCCAATATGTCGTATAGTCACTTTTGTAGTTGTCAGTGGAGT
>CAUJGJ010000445.1:24700-44700 GCA_963170055.1 Halisarca cf. caerulea | reverse complement strand
CATGTGCACACGGCTATATAGTAAGCTTACATGTGCACGCACAGTACATGATAAACATGCATTATGATCCAACCAGCTACAGCCCCAATTATTATACTGGTTCCATACCTATAGAGCTAGTTGAACCTCTAATAATAGTATAAAACAAACTCAGTGTACCCCTAAAACTTTCATCTTAAAGGTATACATATATCAGGTAAACAGCACTACATGTTGTGCTCGCATGGGTGTTGCTAGTATTTCATGTTAGTGAGGTATTACTGTAGACATTATACATATGAAAACCATATTTATTACAGCTAGATATAGCCATAATATAGATACTACAACTATATTATAATATGCATACTAAACCATAACTTGAAGAGTGTGTAAACATAATATATGGTGTAAACAATGTCAGTTTAACGAAATTCATAGTATGTCGTGAATATCACGTGTTTTCATCAGCCAATGGAATGCCTCTATATACTGTACGTCACTTTCACACCCCAAGCTAATACCTCCCCTTGTCCCCTGCGAAGATTCCACCTCAAGAGACAAAGCGCAGATCGAGTCCTTCGAAATTTAGCCATCTCGGAGCAGATCACAGCTAATTATTCAATAGGAAAACAAAACGAGTGGGTTTTGAACAGAGCAGGTAAGATTTTCGCTATTGGTGCTCTTAAACTAATGAAGTATGGGGTACTCCAAGCAGTATCCATTGTCGGCTTTGGATAAGAACTAGCAACCTAAGTAAGGGTTGCTTGTGCATGTGCAGTGACACCGAAGCAATTCCGGCATAGCAGTGTGTAGCAATCCCCTTTCCAGCTCGACAATGTCCATAGGTAAACATACGTCGTGTCATTGTGATAGGTCCTCCTGTCGTTTGTTTACCCGACCGTGCGTACTGTCTGACGTGTGTGCTTCATGGTTCTCCTACTATTAGCATCTGGTGCTTGTCCCCTTCCACGTTCTATAGTATACAGTTTTGCTGCCGAATCCTGGCAAGTGCAGAGATAAGGGAATACAGTCGTCTACTTTTGCCTAGTTCGCCGTACTATGATAGTGACTGTCGGTTGCGTGGGTAGGATGCTCTCCTATAGTCTCTTCCTGAAGCTGCTTTCAAATGTCGAATTGTTTTTTACACGCTTAGAAGCATTCGACACTGTTGTGATTCCTTTTCGTTGCACAACCAGTCCCAAGATCGGCGTATGACTGAGCATATCCACGTTAGCTTGTACACTACCCTGACAGTTCTGAAGAAGTGCTACAGTGTGATTTATGATGTGACAGAGGTGCACCTCCCTTATTTTAATTAGATTTCTTGTTGGATATTGTCTAACTTACAGCGTTTGTATGTAAAGCAAGGCCCGGAGGAAGCTATATGGAAGTGGTGGGGCATCTCAATCCGACCCATGGTTGTAATATGTTCCCATTCTGATAGAAGTCTATAATTGTCAGACACTATAGAGCCTAGTTCACAATATGGCGTATTGTCTCCCATCAACACAAATCACGTACATTGGTCATATTGTGAACATGCAACGTGTGTGGATTTGTCAATGCTTTGATGCGTGTGTCGGTAGAGAAGATTCCTATTACTGAGCGTGTATTTCTGAGGTAAGAAAAGTGGTAGAGCCATTGCCCTGCCTGCCCTAGTGGTTACTCTGACCGTAGAAACAGTATGTACTTAGCCCAACTAGAATGAGTCAGAAATTTTTTTCTCCAGATTCAGTGAAGTTTGTGTCCCATCCTTTTGGGTATGTACATAATGGGCTATGCATGCAGTGATAGAACGGGTCATATATGTATTATATATACGTATATAGTTTAAGATAAGCTGTATCATTTGCCAAATGTGCGCTAAACTTTTAGCATGTGCTATGTGTAAAGGCTTGTGTGTTCATAGATACTCTATATGTACCCCACCGTATAGAGTATCTATGATGTGATTGAGTACATGGTGTGTACAAAATGACAAACAAGGTGGTGGAGCTTGAGCAGCCTAATGGCTTCCTTCTGTTCAATGATGGAGAATCGAGGAGGGAAGAGTAGGAATGTTATCTCTTCCCCTCGTACAAGTTCCCTTGTGTATGTGCAAACTCTGCACAGTAACACTGTATTGGGGTAGACTTTGTGTATGACTCTCACTGGGCCCTCTATCAAAGGACATCCCCTTCAACAGGGCAAGATTGCTCTGCCCTGTTTGAAACCTGCAATGGCATGTTTACATTTGAGCTATCCATAAAAGTTAGGACACCTCCATAAGAGAGGACAGCTTATTATGGTCCCAACAGTGTCCTTATTATAGAGGTTTCCCTGTTTTGGGATGCACAGTCCTGATCCACCAACCTTGGTAGTGTGGTGGGATAGTGGCTGTGAAGTATGCTGACACCAGGTGTTGACCTCAAGTGACTGCTATATTTGGTACATCTCACTTATTGTGAATGTCAATGATCAATGTGCAAGTCTTGATAGAATTTCACTGGCTATCGCAGCATGTGTTTATTAAGTGCTTTCAGCCCACCAAAGACAGTACTCATGATATTGCAGCTGGTAATCTGCAGTCCAAGCAGTGCTAGACAATAGCCCAATATTATTGGTCATGGAAATTGCTTGCTATGAGTATATGAGAGTTTTTAGTGGCCCTGGGTAATCTGCTGCAAAGAATTTGTCATGGTAACTTTCACATAGAGCAGTTGTACGTGGCATGGTTGCCGATGTGAGGCAGAACAGTGACAGCGACACACCTTACACATCATTGTCCATGTCATTATTGCTATGGAACCTCTTGCATTTTATCATCGTTTGCATGACTGTTCTATCTCAGGCCCCATTTACACATATCCGGATACCCTTGTAAATGTATACTTTTGAAGACATTTACACAGACTATTTACACGAAAACACCGAAAACGTATAGCAAATGTGGATACTTTGTAAACGGATACCTAAGTGGATACTCTATAAACGCATACATCAGTCGTTTCGATCGTTTTTGTGTAAATAAGTGGTAAACACATTCAAAAGTATACGTTTATAAAGGTATCCGGATACGTGTGGATGGGGCCTTAGACTATGCTAATGCAAAGGATGTTCAAGCACCCAAGGGAGTTGATGTTATAAAAATGTCACTTTTTAGAGTTGTCTCAGGGACATGGGGATCTTTGTGTGTATTCTACATTCATGGGATGCCATTTGTTGATTTTATCTTTGATGTTTACTTTGCGTATGCATGCCACAAAAGCCCACAGGAAGGATCTCTTTGCTCTCTCACAAACGTAGTACTTTGTGCATAAGGGGTGGGTGTTTCACACCTGTCCAGTTCTACAGTGATACATGTATGGCTTGGAGCTCCCCACCCCCACCTCCAGGCATGGAGCCCTTGGTCATTGTTCTTGTGCAAGTGATGTAGTGATCTTCTGATCATGTTTGTTTTTTCTCCATCTCTGCATACATAGGTTAAACAGTGAAAATGAGCTTACAAGTGGTACTTTTCACCATATCATTACTATTTGGTGAGTTTGTGTGCTACTTTCGAAAGTATGCGTAGTTAGTAATTGTTGTGTTTGCCCGAGTAGAAATTTGATTTGAGCAATTGTGCCTTGCTAGTTCTACTACACATACGCATATACCTCACTTGTTCTATTGTGTGTACTTCACTTGTTCTGTTATTGTTTTCGACAGCTTACATACGTACAATGTCTGTATGTGTGCCCAAAGAAAGCTTTTCTTTTAAACTTAAATACTATTATGCACTTGTTTATATAATTCAGAACTGGCAGATTCTCTACATGCGTAGGTTCAATCTTTCTGAGCTACACTTCTGAACCTTATGCTGGGACCTACTTTGCACTACTAGGACGCAACTCAATCCCTGGCAGTCGTTAAATGAAATTTAACTTGTGAAATTATATTGAGAGTCTTGTTTGGTGTTTGTTCTGAGGGGAATCCTGAATGTTGTGTGCTTTATTGAACTCTGCATGTGTTTTCTCTTGTCCCCTATAGAATTATCATCATCATCATGTCCAAGTGAATTCCATCCCATGCCTGTCACTTCTTGTCCTAGTATTGGCTGCTATCGATTTCAGGAACAACCAGACATATTCCAGCAAAATAGACAGGAAAAACGGGCATTTTGCTCTGGTCAAGCCATCAACACGTATGATGGAACTGGAGGTCTTTTGGAATTCCGCACATTAAATGAGTTCAACAGAGTCAAGGAAATTCTCCAAGCTACAAGACCATCTGCACCTTACCTTACTTCTCTAATGTACAGCTCGGCTGGAACACTGCAGTATGTGAATGGTGCCAATGTTCGGCAAGCAGCGGACACTGTTGACACGAGTCTACCTGTCAGCAGTGCAAATGCAACTCTGCAAAACAAATGTGTAGGAATAGGTGTGGTCGGGGATTCTATCGACCTCATTGTTGTGGAGTGTGACACCCCTCAAGCTTTCATATGCGATTTGCAACTCACTGGTGAGTATTGTTCGTATGGACATTGGAAGTCCAGTTTGGACCTGCTACATCAATACTTTCTGGCTATCCTGAAAGGAGTTCTTCAATCATTCTCCTTAATCTGTAGGGATACTGACATTGGAGAAAACCCTTAACCTAAAATATACAGTATCTAAACAATGACCAGTCACTTCAAAGATCCAATTAAGAAACATTAACGCTCCTATTAAGAGACATGGCCTTTATTCCTTTTATAATTGTAAATAATCATAGACTTAATCCTCTGACTATGCAGATCTTAGTACTTTAAACTCTGCCATATGCGTACATAGATTGAGGGTCATGGGAATTCATTAATGGCCAGTTTAGCAAGATTCCACAGTTGATGTAGATAGCCATTTTGTTGTTTGTTTTACTGAGTATTGTGGACATCATTTTTTATATCTCTTCTCAGCTGTACCTGCTCCAGTGTTGATTGGAGACAACATCCGCTACGTTGGTCCTGACAATGTAATCACACTGAGGTGTACCTTCGGTGCATCAAATGCCATCAGGAGTGTGGTCTGGCTCCGTAATGGAGTGGACATCACAACCGTGTCCTCCTCGGGGTACACCATCACTGCCTCCCCCACAACATTCAGTGAACTAGTCTTTAGTGCGTTCGACCGCACAAACCATGTTGGTAGCTACCAGTGTATGGTGACTGGGCAATTGGGGAATCTGAGATCTAAAGCAGTGTCAGTTTTAAGTGCAGGTGTGTGTGGGTGTGTATCTACGTATATGTATATCTGTGTTAATGAGAGTGTGTGTGGGGTGTGTGTGGGTGTTTTACTATGTAGGGTGTAGTATGTGTGCATATGTGCCTGCAGATACTTGTTAGGGTACATTATATTGAACAGATATACTTTGCATAATGGCTTCTGCATAGGTCTGGTACATATGTCTTGATGGATATTGAGTTTCTCCCTCCTCTATCTTTGTAGGTGCTCCTCAGATTAAAAATGGCCCTAAGGATGCGGCATTTCCCCCTGGAACCATCGGGTTCTTCAGCTGCTTTCCCGATCCCTCCTCTGTCCCCCATCCCACTGTCACCTGGTATAAGGACAACACTGAGCTCGTGGTGCCATCAGACAGCACAAAGTTCTTTGTAAACCCAAGAAGTGGTAGACTATTCATTTCTAATGTCGGTGATTCTGATGTTGGGAACTACCACTGTCGGCTAGAGAACAAGGAGGGATCACTCACGAGTTCTATGGCACAGCTGACGCTAGACAATACAGAAGGTGTGCTCGCTAGTTCATATCGTGTATTGCTGTATAAGCCCTAATTTATCTGACAAGGAATAGTAATTGTTTTTTTGAAAGACCGGATCTAAAAGAGCTTGATAAATACCCAACAAATCTGCCGTCTGGATAATTTTACTCTGGTAAAATGTACATAAAAGCATGCCTATCTTCATGATTACTCACCTCGCCTTGTACTTCTAGCTCTTCTCCAGCCTCAGGAACCCACTAGCATTAGTAAATGTGGTAGCTGTGCATGCAGCTATACAGTACACAAGATCTGCTTCACCCATCCCTCAACAAAGTATCATGCAGATACTAAACAGTGTCCTATTAGCGTGGCAAGTACATATTACCGTTTGTGAGAGTATAACAACTGAGGCAATGTCCATACGAATTTGAACTAAATGAATGGTGCCACTTTGCTGTGTCCAATTACTAAAGAGCGTGAAAAACAATTCTATATATGCATTTTTAATGCCTAACTTTATAATTCCATAATTCCAAGTGGGGGCCATTTTCGGCAGGGCAGAACCATTTCGGCACCCGTGTTATCTGCCGTTTTAGGCCCGGCGGAACCAATACAGCGGGGGGGCAAATACCGCATGACAGATTTATTCTTGTTGTTATCTACGTATACATACTTATTTAATGTACATGATGATATGTTATTTATACGTACATATGTACATGCATGATACATGTGGTTTCACTGATCAGTTTGTTTACTTGCAGACCTCATACCAGGATATCGACTGGAGCCGAATTTTGATGTTGGCAACAGTACGATCAAAATGCTTGAAGGGGAAACTCTAATTGTTGAAGTTGTCGCTGGGTCATCACATCCCAGGGTCAATTATATTTGGACTTACCCCGACGGTACAACCCAATTGCCAACTCGGAAGTCTGCCTTGACATATTTCTACCTCAACAGAGGCACCAATCCTTCTTACTTTGGTAATCTAGAGTTGAACAATGTCAATCCTCTGCAGTCGGGTCTGTACGTTGTCCTGGTGTCACTGATTGGAACCGACCCCACTATGCCAGATGGTGAATTGAATGCTGAAAATAACGGAGAAGTCTCCGTACTAATTCAATGTGAGTGAGGCAGCATATACATACATACCAGTGTATTGTACTCAATATGTATGTATGTATCTACGTAATGTGCTCAAAATTCATAAGTACCAGTGTAGTGTACTCAAATGTATATGTACCAGTGTAATGTACTCAAATGCATATGTACCAGTGTAATGTACTCAAATGCATATGTACCAGTGTAATGTACTCAAATGCATATGTACCAGTGTAATGTACTCAAATGCATATGTACCAGTGTAATGTATTTGAGTAGGATGATTTGCTCCTTTTGCAAAATTGGGACCTTTTGCAACTCGTAACAAGTAGATTGTAACAATTATTTTTACTCGTCTCGTACCTGTCTTGTGACTATCCATAAGTAGTTTTGCTACTCATAACGAGACTCACCACGGGTATGGTAACATTTTGTCATCATAGACGAGCAAGAAAGACACGTACATAGCTTGCTACTTCTTTCTTTCACCAGGGAAGCATTAAGAATGGTCTAGCATCGGTAATTGTCACTTTTTGGACACATGCCATAAGCTATATAAACTATCGTACTTGATTATTAACTTTCTTTCCTTCACAAACTCCTTTTTGGTGATTCAGTTGTTCCCCTCAGTCTTTTTGTTTAGCTAAAATGCTTCAGAAACAACTTAAAGGTGGAATACCTTGCTATATTCTCAAATTTATCTAGGGTAAGAACACTCGTATGCATGTCATGACTGACCAACCGCTTACTCATAAAAGCAAACTCAACATTCGGTTCATGACTAGTCATCCGGCCAATCACGAGTAAGCTCTTGTGATTGGCCCGAATTTCGAGTTGCAAAAGGTCCCTAATGTCACCAAATGTACAGCAAATCTGATCATTATTGTCTGTCATATACAACTACCTAGTCCAGATTTCTAGTCAGCAACATATGTACATAATGCATCAATCAAACAACTCTGCGGCAGCATATTATCATGCTAATTAATAAATTCTTCTGATTTTGCATATTATACATATATGCATGTACGTATATGTTGCAGCTGACTGTTACAGTAGTACCCCTTTTGAGAGACCACATTTAGGGACCTGTGAAAGGTGGTCGACGAGGGGGATTAATATATGGAGCATATACAGTGAAGCCTTCCTAATAAGGACACCACTGAGACCACCACTAACTGTCTTGTATATGGAGGTGTCCTTATTTCGGAGGGTTTGAATGTACACATGCCAATGCAAAGATTGTCGAATGGGGCAGAGCAGTGGTGTCCTGTTAAAGCAGGTGACTGTATTTCGGAGGTTTCACTGTACAGATTTGTGAACAGCCAAGTCAGTCTTACAGAGGAGGTGGTCTCTCAAAGGGAGTACTACTGCATGTACAGTGGAACTTGCTTAGTAAGCATGTACCTGGTTTAGTACATACTCCTGGATAGTACGTACCTGGTTTAGTACATACTCCTGGATAGTAAGTACCTGGTTTAGTACATACCCCTGGATTGTAACTACCTGGTTTAGTACATACTCCTGGATAGTAAGTACTCCTCATTCTGTCCCTGTGTATACCTCAAAGTACATACATGCATACGTACTAAGCAAGTTCCACTGTATGTGCTTGAGGGTGCTGGTCCACTACAAGAATATTCTGTTTGCCACACATAAAATAAAGATTTGGTAGATATTCGTCAAAATTATTCATTGTACCCCTTCTTTGTTCCATAATCACTTCTCCACAGCTGTTCCAGTGATCACAGCTCTGACTGCCAGCCAGACAGTGGAGCTTGGTAAACCTTTCACCATCACATGCAGCAATACTGGTAACCCAGATCCAAATGTAGTTTGGTTCAGAAATGGTGTTCTTCTCCAGAACAGTGCTGACTATGTGATAAACAGAGATGATCTGATGATCAGCAATGTCCAGCCACGTGACCTGACCAGTTTCCAGTGTTTAGTGAACAATGAAGTTGGCAGTAGTGTGGACCAGCTGTTCATCTGTGGAGGAAGTAAGTGTGTGTACGTACATACAGTGGCCGGCTGGGAAAACTGATTGTGTTAGCTTATGCACTGTCATGCGGTATTTGCCCCCCTGCCGTATTGGTTCCACCGAGCCTAAACAGCAGATAACTCGGGTGCAGAAATAGTTCCGCCCAGCCAGAAAATGCCCCCCCCCCCTGGAATTTGCAGAAGTAGAGTGATCATCATGAACAGAATGATTGAAACAGGAAAAAAAATCGAACAAACTCGAAAGCAATTTAAAGCAATAGTAAATGTCTGAAACTGAGGATGAAAATCGAGTTGAAGAAGACGAAATTCTTGTCAAAGTGATTCGATATGTGGCTGCTTCCTCTAAAAGATCTTCATTGACGATGGTTGATTGTGTATGGAAAGAAGAGCGATTCATCTGTGAAGATTGTTCAATCCAGTCTACAACAATATAGTGATCAGATTCTTGCTGTGTGCTAGTCTGACTTTATCATCCATAGGCTTTTTATTCCTTGACCTCTATTAATCCTTGCCAAGACTTCTTGTCTTATCCCTACCCTTCTATTCCTACAATTTTTTACTAACTTTATAATTTTTAAACCTTGCTTTACATTTTCATGACTAAAATAAAAGGGGGGCCTATTTTGTCCTGGTGGAGCCCAAAACAGCTACCGAATCAGGTCAAATTAGGCCCCATAGGGCCCAAAACAGCAACCAAATTTGGCCCCATAGGGCCTAATTTAGGGGGGGGGGGGGGGGGGGGTCCAAATTTGGCATGACAGCACACATACAGGACATATGTGCAGGGCTAGAAATAGCTGCCTGCCATCTGCCATTTTCCAAACAAAACATGATATGGCTGACCAAAATTGAGTTGGGTCAGCCATATGGCAGACCATAGATAATAGAAGGCAGGGATTGGAAACGTACATTTATACTGGTTACATCACGTGGATGTATGTATAAATTAAGTGCACCTACAAGACTCTGTGACCACAGGCTGATCGACTGTCGAAGAAGAAACGCGTACTCGCAGACATAAAGACAAAACACTATAGCATATGAAGCACTTCGAAATCAACCATGTTATGTTCACAAGAACACCACACCTAGTACAGGTGTCCCCCCAACGTAAACAAATAGAGCTTAGCTGTCAATACAGCGAAATACTAACAAAAGTGTACAAGAACAAGCAAAAAACCTGGTCACCTCGATTTCTCAGCTAGGGATTGACATGGATCGACGAAAAATAGTTCAAAATGAAGGTCTCATCGATTTGCAGAGCAAGACATCGAGCTTTTTCTCTGAAAATCTTCTTACACGGAGAAATAGATGGCCAAATGTATGAAAAAGGCACAATTCCTACATTTTTCAGTCCATTGCTGGTCACCTCGCTATCTTTGGGTGGCTACACTGATTCATTCAAGACTAGTGACATCTGAAAGCTAAAATCACCCTGAAGAGCAACATATGGCCAGATTTTTCAGATTATGTTGTATTCTCTCGTAAATTGAGCGCAAGTTGCCCGAGAATCAACCACAGGATGGATTCCACGGCTGAGGTCGATGACATCAGACATCGTGAATATAATAATAAGCAAAACCCTGGTCGACCAGCCTGTGACCTCGCTTTAGTGTGCGTGTTCCCAATCCCTGTCTTCTATTATCTATGGGCAGACTCTAAACCTGAGAGCTGAGTCTCCATTATTGGCTATTACAGTCGAGTGCCAATTTGTTCCACCAATCTCAAGGTTCAGTGCTAAAGATTCCGTTGTATTATGTATGGAAGCATATACATACGTACATGTATTAATTATATCCTGTCCAGGTGTGCTGCAGCAGAAATACAGTGCTGATTGGCCAAGGAGAGCTTGAGGTCATCAGCACTGTATTTTCTGCTGTAGCACACCTGGACTGGATATAACTATCCTGGCAACCATTCACCTTTGACTGTTGGTGTGTACAGCCTCATCTAGAGTTGATCAGTTTTAGCCACTTACCCTATCAATTGGCATCAATTGACATCAATTAGGATGTGTGTGTGTGTGTGTGTGTGTGTGTGCATATATCAGTGACCTGTGCTACATCACAAATGTCAGCACACTTTTTCCTTTGATCCACCCATAATTTGCCCCCACACCAGGATACAAACATAATATAATTATACATAATCTATGATGGTTAGAAATGGCTGACCAATTTTCAAAATGTCCTACCAATATAATTCTGAGTGAGCCATTTGTCCTATTGCTGAGGTCAAATGCTATTGTTACCAATGAGTGTGTGTATAGTCTTTAAAAGTATTGCTGTTGTTGATGTGTCTCACACTTCATTTTGTCACATCCTCAGATGGTGTTCCTGGACTAGTCATGGCAGAAGTTGAGCCTTTCACAACTACTAGTGTGCGGATTAGATGGGACCCACCCTCACAACCTAATGACGATATTGAACTTCTTGATTATGATGTGTATTTTGACCAGAGGGCAATTTCCTCTGCGAAATCTCTTGACATCACTGGACGTCAACCAGATGAAACAAGAAAGTGGAATGATCGAAGTGTCATTATTGACAATCTCGATTTTGATGACTCTGTGGTGGCGGTAGTTGTTGCTAGATCTCCACAAGGGGAGGGTGCCCAGCCACAACCAGACCAGGCAACAGTTGGGTTCACATTTGGAGCTGGTGAGCACAATCTATTTGGATATTTCTGTATGCATACCCATACTTATGGTACGTATATTAATGTACCCTTATAATTGCTTCAACGAGTGACAACCAAGTCTGTGGTATTTCCTAACTTGTGATGCAATATTCAGACCAAGCTGTAGTGAGTCAAGCGAGGAAACCCATTCTTGTTCAGTGACTTTATTGGCCAACAAACCTCTCTGATCCGGCATTTGTTTCAAGACCTGACAAGTGTTGGATTAGGGAGATTTCCCCGTATATCCACAGCACAACGCAAGATATCCCTCATTTTATCATACATACCCTAGGTCCTGGAATGGAAACTTATTCTGTATTTTTTAATTGTGCTATTAAAAAATACAGTAGAACCTCTCATATCCCGGCAGTTTGGGACCAAGGGGTGCCTGTAATTGTGAAAGTGCCCGTAAGTATGAATCCTCTACTACCTGCAGTTTGTGGACTTTGAGACATTCAACACTTTAAATATTCTTTCTTTCTTTAATTTCCTTTAAGCAGTGACAAGTGGATGCTTTCTACCAGTCATTTTACCTGATATTACGCATGCACACACACCACATGGTTCAGCTATAGACCCATAATGTAGTTCACATTAGCACTGATATTGGGAGTACATGCATGAAACACGTGCCCGGTTGAGTGAGGTGCCCATAACTACGGGGGCCGGATATGCGAGGTTCTACTGTAGCATGAATAGGAATTGCACTATGTTTTTTATGTCTGATGCCACACAATACTTCATGTCAAAATCACACAATACTTCATGTCAAAATATCGCAAAATTTAAAATCTTATTAGTGTCTGTGGTGGTCAAAATCGCATATTTTACTTCTAAATCACATAACATACTAATCCTATGGTAGTACCGTATGTATGAAGTTCAAACAACATCGTTGTGTGTCCTTGCCTTAACAGCTCCAACAAAGGCCCCGGAAAATGTCGTCCTAACACGATTAGATGGTCAAAGAGTCAACATGTCCTGGGACCGTGTGGAGAGTAACCGCAACGTCGATCACGATGTCACGTCCTACCAAATCGAGTACACACTGTGTACAACCAAGTCTGTGTCTGAACCAGTTGAAGTGACCACCACTACCAACAGCCCCAGCCATGTTCTCAACGTTCCACAAGACTCCTCTACACAGCAGGTGATCATGGCCAGAGTGCTAGCTGTGACGCAAGTGAGGAGGGAACCTGATGCTTTCAAGTATGGACCTTTGTCAGAGTACGCTTCTGAGGATGGAAAGCCATGCCCGGAGATTCCACGTGAGTTAGTGTTCTCATAGTGTGACTTTTCCAGAGCGCAAGATCGAGTTTTTGATATATATACGTATGTATGTATGTACCTACATATTTAGAACACAACGAATTCCATTCAAAAAAACAGCAACACACACACACATATCATGCTGTACTTGTTCAGATGAACTCTTTCCAATATAAATATTATTATTCGTTTTCTTTGACCACAGCTCCTTTTCCTACGCTTGCTGTTGTTCTTGGAGTACTCATTCCACTCATTGTCATCGCAGTGGTCATAGCCATTGTGGTCATCTTGTTGCTGGCATGGTGGGACAGGTGGGTGGATGCATGTGTGCACATCATTGCACATGATAGGACAGACAACAAGTGAAAGTAGTTAACGTATGTACCATACAGAATTCCCTAAATTGCATCAGACTACACACAGATATGGTTTATTACTTGCACGACCACTGATTGTTTGGTACCCATACATTTGGACCGAGCGTATTTTACTAGAAACTTACATAATATTATAGGATCAACTATTACAGTGCCAATAATCAGGACATGTTTTGACGGCCATGTTTTCTCCTCATCATCCCTACGTATGAGCCAATACCTGGGTTTGTGATACTCTGCATGTACTAGTTTTGTGGTCATGTTGTAGTTTTCCTAGCTGCGTGATATTTGAGGATGCTTTTTGATGATAGTTGTTCCATCATGACATTGCTTACTGCTTCTGTTCTACCAGACGCAACCGTGGGCAGTACTTCCCCGGGAAGGAGGAGCATGGTAAAACGAACCTTGATAGAGAATTGAATGACAACACTAATGGACTACACGGATGGGAAGGGAGCAAAGAGAAGGCTTACTATGATGATGATGATGTCTAGTCCCAGAATATCTAGATATTTCACCAATTTTATATCTGATTCACTAGTATTCACCTCTCTCACCTCTGCACCACTTCTGTCACAACCTCTACTGCTAATTCTGCCATTAGTTGTATTCCATTGAGACTGTCCAGTATAGTAGTACCTAGCACAATGCATAGATTCACACAGTATTGCATGCTCATTGAAAGAAGTTTGACTTGTCCCCATTAACAACATTATTTTGCCTGTCTGTACTCCTCTCCTGTGACTTATTTTTGTAACAATTCTATACAGTTCATAACTCGAATGTTCAACCTACTATTTTATACAGAATGTGCATGGACGTCTCCAATGAAAATTGATGTGGATGCTTTATATGTAGTGTGGCTACATGCATACACATGTGTATATGTAGTGTGGCTACATGCATACGCATGTGTATATGTAGTGTGGCTACATGCATACGCATGTGTATCTGTTGTGTGGCTACATGCATACACGTGTATATGTAGTGTGGCTACATGCATACGCATGTGTATATGTAGTGTGGCTACATGCATTCGCATGTGTATATGTAGTGTGGCTACATGCATACGCATGTGTATATGTAGTGTGGCCACATGCATACACATGTGTATATGTAGTGTGGCCACATGCATACACATGTGTATATGTAGTGTGGCTACATGCATACGCATGTGTATATGTAGTGTGGCCACATGCATACACATGTGTATATGTAGTGTGGCCACATGCATACACATGTGTATATGTAGTGTGGCCACATGCATTCGCATGTGTATATGTAGTGTGGCCACATGCATACACATGTGTATATGTAGTGTGGCTACATGCATTCGCATGTGTATATAGGTATGTACTGTGCATGCAGGGAGGTTCGGTTTGCTTATGTCTGCTACAATGCAAAATGGGATTGTTTCGCTCTAGTAGATCGTATATGCCTCATTTTGAGTGTATGCAGGGCCAGTTTTGTTCACAAATATGTAATCATAGTTTGGAAATAGTAAAATTGGTTGTTCATTTAACACATGTAGGTGTATATACTATAATTGGCGATCCGGCCACGTCCACTATCAAATTGACAGACGTACTACATCCATTGAATTACTGTGTTGTGTGGTACGGTATTCTTCACAACGGACGGGCGAGCTCCAAATTTTTGTGTCATGCAAATATTTAGGTGTCACACACGCTCGATCGGCGCGTACATGCGCTCCGCTGGAATGTGCCGGGAAGCGTAATCGTTTTGTAGTGAACATCGGCTAACTCAGGAATTCTTCTGATTTCTCTCTTATTGTTCTACGGTCTGTCAGCAATTAAGACACCAAATTGCCACAAGGAGGCTCCAAGAAGGTAAGTCTTCTTCCTATCTACCACAGTGTTGTGATTGCTATGAAAACAGCACACCTCACGATCGCGTGCGAGTTGTACATTATGTCTCCCTATGATGTAGCACTCTGGCTATCGCACACGTTCCATGTTGAATCTATGGTTTGCTTCAATCTGCAACGATGCAAAATGTAAATGTTTCGCTATAGCAGATCGTACACGCATCGTTTTGAGTTCACTTTGAAACCCTTGAAGCGTTGAAAGAGGCAGCTAGTTCATTATTCCCCTCACGGCGACGTGCTTGGGTTCTCGCTGTGCTCGTTAACTCATGCAACACACTCAGCTATTATATGCATGCCTATTTCCCACTAGTAGTGGATTCGGACACTGCCGGTACACACATGCACGGATCATGTCTGAGTCCAAAATTGGACCTGGTCCAGGAACAACTATAATGATTCTATGACCCCATATACCATACATATCCACAGGTTAGGGAAAATGATTATAGCATAGACCCTCTAAACTCCGTAGTTTAGAGTGTCTATGATTATAGAGTGCGACCTTCAAAGATATTCCGTTTGAGCTATATACAGTTGAGGGTGTTGGTATAGTATCTCTTCAAACACCTTTGTGGACCATATTAATTGAAATCAACCATGGATTTTGATAGCCAGGTCAAAATTTGACAAATTATGACTTGGCTATCAAAATGTGTTGCTACCATGAAGTTGAGTGTTAATCAGACGGAGTGCTCTCGTGGGTTGCTTTGTAATATGTATGGGCATCTCACCTGTATTCACCTGAGTCCTGGGTGACTTTCTTTTGTAGGGATCCATGTTAATGCTCATTCCATTGTGCCATATTATACTTTCCATTTGTCAATGATCATCTTTACTGTAACTACATCATGATTGTTGTAACTTAATGATGGAAGAATATTGTCAACGGTATCATGCGGCCCTCAAAAGTTTTTTCAACTGAATAATCAGCATTGATGGCAAATGATATGTGTACCTCCTTGACACACAGTACTATTGAGGAACCATTTTGTGTTTCCTCTTTGTAATTGAATTTTCTTCATTATATGTCCTATTTGTTTGATTTCTGTACTCAGACTGCATGACTTGTAGTTATTATCTGACACGAACAAGTGGGTATGTAACCACAAGGTTGTACTCAATTGAATTCCACAAATAGTTACCAACCACATGTATCCCAACCATGTATATACTCTACTATCCTGCCTTCATGTATATATCCCACCTCTGATTGTGAGTTCTAGATCTGTGGTATATGATCCTTATCTGGTGGACAACTATTGCACCCTGTTCTCATCTTCATGTACGCAATGTGTTGAGTTGTCATGCGTCGCCACCTGTATTGAGCATCGTTCCATTAGTGGTAATACAGTATAGCCACAGTTACAGTACTACATAGCAAGACATTGTAGAATTCATATACATTCTTATAGGCAAGGTGTATGGTATAATATTACCCTCTATCACATGGCAGTGCACACCCTGACATGACACTTATAAGCACTATAGATCCCCACATATGTAGTTGATACAGCTGCATCACCATAATAATGCTATTGAGTGGGGTTAATACTATGACACAAATACAACAGGAGAGTCACTGTACAGCTACACCATTCAGGATTATGTCCAATTGTAGGAGGAAAAAACAATTCCGCTTGTTAACTCTGCATATATAAGGACGAACGTATATGAGTCAGTTGAATTTAGGCCATGTATATACTAATATTATATAGAATGGGTTGTATGTGTGTGTATAATATCTATATCATACTAGAGAATTTGTTACCTGTCTCATCATGTATACAGCTGGATCTGAGGTTTCTCTTATAATTCAAGTTTTGCACATTCCATCGTTATCTTTCACAGACTCTCCTTGCCATGAAGAATTTCAGAATTCTGTTGCTATTATTTTCCTTATATGGTAGGTTAACTTGTCATATTCCCCACATATTATATAGTCACTGATGTGTCATGTATGTATTTAGAGGGTCCACTGTATACTGCACTTACTGCTGGAGCATCACCATTTTCTTTCTTCTTTTAATATTGCAGAAACTGCATTACCATGTCCTAGTGGATTCCATCGCATGCCTGTCACTAGCTGCCCTCAGACCAGATGCTATCAGTTTCAGGAACAACCAGATTTGTTCCAGCAAAATAGACAGGAAAAACAGGCGTTTTGCTCTGGCCAAGCCATTAACACGTATGATGGAACTGGAGGTCTTTTGGAGTTCCGCACATTAAACGAGTTCAACAGAGTCAAGGAGATTCTCCAAGCTACAAGACCGTCTGCACCTTACCTTACTTCTCTAATGTACAGCTCGGCTGGAACACTGCAGTATGTGAATGGTGCCAATGTTCGACAAGCAGCGGACACTGTTAACACGAGTCTACCTGTCAGCAGTGCAAATGCAACTCTGCAAAACAAATGTGTAGGAATAGGTGTGGTCGGGGATTCTATCGACCTCATTGTTGTGGAGTGTGATGCCCCTCAACCATACATTTGTGATCTGCAGCTCATTGGTGAGTACCATGGGGTTGTCAGGTCAATCAGTGACCTCATTTGTGTAAAAAGTTAATTTGTGTATATGTAAATGTATTGGTTCTTTTCTGGATTAATTGACAATTTGAGGTTTAATCCCCAAGCAGCATGCACATTCTGTATGTACAGTATAAGGTACTTTGATTACCGTAGATGCGGATTTTTCTGTGGGCTTAAAATATGCATACTGAAGAACATTTGCGATCTAATTTTTGCGGTTGACACTGTACACACACAATACCTACACAGACAATGGCAGCAAATGACTCCTAAATTTTTGCAATCACAGCCTAAACCTGCTAATTAGCAAAAATATCATCCTAGCAAAAAAATCAGCATCTACGGTATTGTAATTAAAGAAATTGCATGGTTGAAGAAGGAATTTAAAAAGATGTTCCACTTTATGCAGGTATCTTAGCAGTATGTAGTACACACACACATGCACACACACATACACGCACGCACGCACGCACGCACGCACGCACGCACGCACACACACACACACACACACACACACACACACACACACAATGCAGCACACACGTACATGCATACACACACACACACACGCACACACACACACACACACACACACACACACACACAAAACAGCACACACACATACACACACACACACACACACACACACACACACACACACACACACACACACACAATGCAACACACACCATGCACATTGTATATATTATATCACATTTTACATACTATTACATTTACATACTGTTCAAAAGATGAAAAAGAAAGTTATTACAGTAGGACCACCCTCGATCGCGTGAAAGACCACCTCTTTTGTAAGACCACCCTTACTGGGAACAAATGCACATCTGTCCCATTCTAAATCCCCCTCACCAGAGACCACCTCTTTTGAGAGACCACCTTTCTGTCCCTAAGAGAGGTACTACTGTATTATGCATAATAATGTTATATTATGTCATATAACCCAGTGTATCCATATAAAACACGATGAATACAGTATGTAGAATGCTCCTAACTGCACTATAATAATTGCAGTACAATCAAATCTCTCCTTTCTCAGCTGTACCTGCTCCTGTGTTGATTGGAGACAACATCCGCTACGTCGGTCCTGACAGGAGAATCACACTGAGGTGTACCTTCGGTGCATCAAATGCCATCAGGAGTGTGGTTTGGCTGCGTAATGGAGTGGACATCACAACCGTGTCCTCCTCGGGGTACACCGTCACAGCCTCCCCCACAACATTCAGTGAACTAGTCTTTACTGCGTTCAACCGCACAAACCATGTTGGTAGCTACCAGTGTATGGTGACTGGGCAATTGGGGAACTTACTGTCGAGAAGAGTTTCTGTATTGAAAGCAGGTGTGTTCCATCTGAGCATACATGTATTCATATACAGTACATACTACAGTTGAACATCTATACGCACGCATGCAACACATGCAAAAGGTGTTGAATTTTAAAAGTTCCTAGATTATGGAGTCACCCTTAATTGGTGCAATCATCATTATGCATACACCAGTATGCATAATGATGATTGCACCTCAGCACTGCTGGAGGGGGGTCACCTCACCCCCCCCCCTCCACTATAGAATCTCCTCCCATGCACACACACTCTCTTGACCTTGTGGGACAATACCCCGTAGGGTAGGATTTAGCTCTCTGTTCCTTGGCGATATCCCCCCCCCCCCCCCGCCCCCTTAAGCTCCCACCGCCACAACCATCACCACTTGGCCTTGTGAGACAATACCCCAGAGTGGGAACTTGTTCTTTGTTCCTTGATAACATCTCCCTCCCTTTCCTTGGGTTTGTGGGACAATATCCTTACACACACAAGTACCCAACTCCCCCCCCACACACACACACCCACACACCCATACCCCCTCCTTGCTTTCACAAGAATACCTTGTACCCCTTCTAAGGAATGAAGGCCTGACCTATAAGAAGATGGTCAAATTACAAAGAATTTTATACTCTTGAGGTGCAGGAATGGAAAGACTCCATTGTGTTTGGCTGTGGTGTTGTAGATTCAGTTTCTCACATGTGTTTGTACAAAATGGCCGGTGTCATCTGTGGAGTGTATGTATATATATATATATATATATATATATATATATATACATACACTGTGTGTGTGTGTGTGTGTGTGTGTGTGTGTGTGTGTGTGTGTGTGTTCAATGATCAGTATGGACATCAAAGTTCAGTACATACAATCCATGCACTATGTGTAACTGTGGCATTGCGAAACTGCCGGGCCTGTATGGTATAAATAAGGGACATCACTGCTGTATACAGTTACTGGTACGTATGTAACTGCATAGTTTGTAGTCTATAATGTAATAAGCTATGTACTGCACATGTACAGTCAAACTTGTTTCACATAATAATATTCATATACCTAGGATAGCATATGTACTCCTGGATAGTAATTAAGTACTCCTTGCTCTCTCCCTGCCCCTCATGTAC
>CAUJGJ010000445.1:10000-15000 GCA_963170055.1 Halisarca cf. caerulea | reverse complement strand
AGTGCAAAAAGCATACATATTCGCATGTGTGTACTCCACATTCGCATGTATGTACTCCATATACGTACGTACGTACATTTTCATACAACAAAGGAAACACAATTATGAGAACACAAAGGAGATATTGGCTATATGCTTAGGAAAACATATTTACAGTGTATTGTACACGCACACTACAGTCAATTCAACAAATGTGCTTGAGGTAGAATTATATGGAGAATTCTGTAGGTCCGTGAACAAATTCTTGGAACAAACCAACGGATTCTCTCAAGTGCAGACTGGACCTGCTCCAAACTTCAGGCACAAACAGTAAATCTCCCGAATTTTGCACACACTCGAGAGCGCCTCCCTCGTCCTTGTAGGTACCCTTCCACCAGGACCAAGGGTGTTCGGTGGTGAAGTAGGAGTCACTCGGAGGGTACAGGAACCAGCGCTTCTGACCGTAGACCATCAGGTCCCACGCAGCCTTGCCAAAGGCCATGTTAAACCCACTAGCCACAGTTCCGAGGTAGAGGTATTTCATAACCCCACTGTACGAGATGTGAGATGTATTCGAATCCAGGACAGGAGGAAGTTGAAACCCATCCAGCAGAGAACAGAAAGGATCGAGTTTGAGGTACACAATCTTTGTTAACTCCTCCAAAAGGACATCTGATTTTGACTTTCTTTGATACACAGTCTTCATCAACTGCAACAAACTTGAAATAAAGGCATACTCACTAGGTAGTCCAAGCTGCTGAGAGAGTGGAATTCCAGCTAAAGGAACTTGGAGGAACCCAAATGTCTTCTCAAAGTTGCCTCTCTCCCACTGCTTCAAGAATCTTTTTATAGCGGTTGCATTAATGGCGTTTCGCACCAAAACTGGTCGTTGAAGAAGCAAGTAGTTGTAGAGAAAAGAATCGGCATTTAGATCAGCAATGCTGTCGAAGTCACACCTTTCATCTGTCAGTTCCCCAGGTAGTGCTGTGTAGCTGGGCAACCATCCACCCATACCCATTTTTGTTCCTTTGTGTGACAGAGTCTTTCGTGAACACAGGGGAGAAGAAGATGGTGGTGTTTTGAGAACTGATACCAAACGTTCAGCATTGAGTCTTCCATGTAAGCATGCTATATCCAAAGCAGTTCGATTGAAGTAGTCGACCGCCTCTGCCGATAATCCAGCATCGAGCATTTTCGGAACAATACTGTACTTCCCGTGCATTGCCGCTACATGGAGGGAGGTGTGTCCAAGTTGGGTGTGTGTAAGTGGATCTGCCCCGTTCTCCAACAACTTGTACACAATAAGGTCCCCTCCCACAAAAGTAGCTTGGAGAAGAGGCACCCATCCAAAGAGATTGGAGGCATAGATAACAGAACCTTCCTCGACTAATTTTTCTATAGTTTTGGAGTATTGGGTGCATTTGGTGAAAAGATCAATAACCTCACCAAAGTAGATTTTGCTAAACACACTTTGGACCAAATGGTCCTCTTTGATACCACAGTTTTCTTTCAGTGTGGCCCAGACTTTGTGCTTGCCCAGAATCAAACTTCGTGTCAGTGACGCCGCATACATGGGAAGCCCAGACGTGAACAACCTCAGACCATGGGATGTAATGACATTGTGCGCATCATGATCATCACCCAGACCTTCCGAGACAAACAAGCTCATCGAATTCAGTTTGTAGTTTTTGACGGCCGTCCATATGTTGCCAATGCTGATGGAAAAGGCCGCATAAGCTCTTGTGTATTCTGGTACATTGAGGGGCCCACTCAGCCCAATGAGAAGTCGATACATGTAGTCTGCCTTCACGTATTCCTGTGTATACAGACAGCACTTCAAGGCCAGTGAGATGTACTCCGTAACATTGTCCCCAACATCATATAGGAACACCCATTCATCTTCATGCTGGTCAATGATGGATTCGACAAGTTTAAACCAGTCATCCACCCCGAGCTTCATCTCAAAGTACTCTTCAAAAAGAAGGAGCCCCTGTACGTAATGCTCCATGTTCAAGTATCTGAGGCCAAACAGGAACAGTAGTTCGATGTACTCGGCATCTGTTCGAGCCTTTTGAAACAACTCATCGAGCATTATGGACACTTCTAATGACGGGAAATGATCGCGTGAGAGATTGGTAATCACTGCCGCCATCTTGGGTTCCATGGCGGTGTTTTGTGTGTAGTATTGACGTGGTACGAATGCCCTTTTGTCTTTTCCGTGTTCTCCGAACCCCTCATCTTCGTCGTATTGGTCGATAGGATCATCAGTGGAGCTCTTTTCCTTCTTGAAAGTTCTTGTGAAACTAGACGGATATGAGAAATATAAGAGGAAGACAAGAACAAGTAGAACGAAAAGGATGGCGAGAGTTCTTCTCAAAGGATGTCCGTTTGATTTTTCTTCTTGCTTGGAATCCGTACTTACTGTCTCATAAACCCTTTTCGACTTGTTACCTCCTTTAGGTCTTTTTTTCATTGTTACTTAAACACGGAAAACAACTTTACGCATGAACAACTACCGGTTGTTGGTGGCCATTTTAACCTAATAATACAACCATATCGTATTTTATACTGCATTGACCACGATGGAAAGCATACTAATTGCTCCAATACTGCAATCTTCACATCAATGGATATGCAGATGCTTCGCTTGCTCAGCTCCTTTTTATTCCTGGCAACGTCCATTTGCGAATCTTCTGCTAACGTCCACTCGTTCAAGGTGAATGACATCCATGGAAACGAAGTTGCTCTGAAGGACTACAGTGGAAAGGTGATTTTCTTTGTACTTTGTCCAATCATAGTTCGTATCTATGATCCAATCCTCCTTGATAATGTACTGTAGCATGGTTCATCTAGGTTGAGGGAGAAAGAGTGAAGTAAATTGTCTTTTTATTTCTTTTTTTCAAAATTGCCAGAATCTTAACAGACTTCAATCGTGTCTCTGCATGTGTGTGCATGCAGAGACACATTGTATGAAGCACGTACGTACGTATGTAGGTATACTTCATTCACAGAAGATGAGGGTTGCACAGAGCTGTTGAGGAAGTTGTAGTCTGGCGTAGCCGACCCATTCCACGCTTGGCCATTTGCGGGGACTGATGTCACTGGGCAAGCAGGAAGGGTCTGGTCTGGTGCCTAACTAATTTCTGTGCAATGGGGGCTGAGCTAACGACAATAATGAGTAGTCGGAACATGTACAATCGAATAACGAAGTCAATGTCCCTCTTCCCTCTCAGCTGTATCCCCGACGCATGTAGAATGGCATCTTCGGAAGATTCTTTGTGGCTCAGAAACTAGTCCTAAATATAAACAAACATTGAATTCTTTGGCAAATGCCTGAATAATGAATGCCTTTTCTAAGATCGGCATGAAAGAACTACCGACGAGACGGACAACTCAGCTACTCGTATATGCATATGTCAACAGTTCCTTTTAGATACAAATAAATTTATAAAGATTAATGAAACTTTTGCAAGCCTGTTAACCTCACCGTGCTTATGGAAAGCTGCACTTGCGTGCGTTGGTAGATGTTGACAGTGAAGCGAAAGCCAGGGAATATATTCTTGATCAAATGTCCTGAACGTATAATGAAATGCTTCACTAAAGTTATCCCTATTTTGATAATACAAATAGTCCTGATCTCAGTGAGAGAGCATAAACTACACCACACAGTACAGCGATAATGGGGAACAGTGATACCTTTGCATTTATTATGCGATAACCTACATTGGGCAATCTGATTGGGCGCACAATTTCCTTCGCCGGGACACAGAAATTGGTTAGGCACCAGACCAGACCCTTTCCGCTTGCCCAGTGACATCAGTCCCTAAAAATGGCCAAGTGTGGAATGGGTTGGCTACGCCAGACTAAGGAAGTTAATAGATAGACAGACAGGTAGATGGATAGATAGATAGACAGACAGGTAGATGGATAGATAGATAGACAGACAGATAGATTGATACATACGTACGTAGATAGATAGGGCAAAGCAGGGTAATTTCTAATGGTGGGGTAATTCAGAATGGTGGGTCAAAAGCAGTGTCAACCACAAGATACACACATCATTGCTTGTCAGTGTTGTCTCTATGAATTGGGAGTTCAGCAGTAGCAAGTATGGCTAGATAGCCTAACCATAGCAGAAATAAAGGCCCTGCCCCAAATTACCCCGCTTTACCCTAGATAGACAGACAATTACTTTGACAGGAAAGCCCCATTAGTCAGATACCGACATACCTGGGGTTCTATGACAGCACATGAGGTATATGTACGTACGTATATACTGTATGTACATTAAATTTGTTACCAATGAGCAGAAAATTTGTCATAAAGTATAGATTTATTTAATGTTAAGTGTTACTTGCTTCTTGTGTGTGTGTGTGTGTATGTGTGTGTGTGTGTGTGTGTGTGTGTGTGTGTGTGTGTGTGTGTGTGTGTGTGTGTGTGTGTGTGTGTGTGTGTGTGTGTGTGTGTGTGTGTGTGTGTGTGTGTGTGGCTATTTCTAGCATTTGTGCACGTATGGATTACATACGTACATGTTACCATCACATGTTTCTCACATGACAGTCACCTGACCATAAATCTCTGTATACTCCAGGTTCTCCTCATTGTTAACGTTGCTTGTTTGTGTGGGTACACTGACAGTGGGTACAAGGAGTTGATCTGGCTACAGAAGAACTATGGACCAAAAGGATTTGAGGTTCTTGGATTCCCTTGCAATCAGTTCGGAGCACAGGAACCTTGGCCAGAGTCACACATCTACGACTGGGTTTCTGAAAACTATGAGCTAAACTTCCAGCTGTTCTCTAAAGTGACTTTGTATGGCGATGATGCACACCCTCTCTATCGATACTTCTCTTCTGAATTGGGACGCGTTCCAACGTGGAATTTTGCCAAGTATGTGGTGGATCGTGCAGGAAAAGTAGTAAAGTTTTTCTCAACCACAGCTCCTTTCAAAGACATCAGTGACTACTTAGAAGCCATGTTTGCCGAAGAAAGAACTGATCTATGAGTCCATCAACACCCAA
>CAUJGJ010000445.1:0-5000 GCA_963170055.1 Halisarca cf. caerulea | reverse complement strand
ATGTACAACATCTGGTGCACACACTCCTTCACATGAACACATATGGACCCAGCCTGCTGTACAAACCTGTTACGTACATACATACGGACACCTACATTGGTTATATGGTAAATACATGTAGTGAAACTTGCTAGTATGTACGTACCTCGAAGGGGATGCGAAATCAGTACTTACCATCAAAGGTACTTACTACTGTATCAGGGTTGGTTTATGTACATGAGGTATACACAGGGACAGAATGAGGAGTACTTGCTATCCAGGAGTATGTACTAAACCAGGTACTTACTATCAGGGTTGGTTTATGTACATGAGGTATACCCAGGGACAGAATGAGGAGTACTTACTATCCAGGAGTATACACTAAACCAGATACGTACGTACTATCCAGGAGTATGTACTAAACCAGGTACTTACTATCCAGGAGTATGTACTAAACCAGGTACTTATACATGTACTAAGCAAGTTCTACTGTATGTGTACAGAATGATGTACACACATACATGCACTCAAAGATATCAACATATGCATATACTCACAAACACACAAGTATACGTACTACTGTATCTACACGATATCCATGATATATTCAACACACATTCACTACTCATACATGCAAACGCACTTGACAAAAAGTGGCTCTGACACATTCGTAAACCTGAAGAATGATTTCCCTGTGTGCACAGCCTCCAGAGCTAGTACTGTCAACGTTTCATTGCCCTCATATGGACCAATGCTGACCTGCATGGGTAGGTGGCAAGGTGGAGAGTACTATATAGCTTGGAATATGCTCAACTATGAGTGGGGGAAGATGTAGAATTGACGGACACAGATTTTAGGTCACAGTTTAAAGTTCAATGGATAGTCAAGTGTACACGGTTGCAATTCAAAACCTGGATCAGGAACAGAATCCCAGACTATATACGCACTCCATACAGGCTTGTGACAGTACATAACTGCAAGTGATCGTTGAGTTTGTACGTGGTTCGGTGTGGAATGACAAGATGGCTGCCTGATCATCAACAGAGACAACACATGTATACATACGTACATAACATATACATATATGTATACACACAATGTGCATACAGTAAAACACACACACAACACAACAGTTTAGAAAGCACACTTGCACACATGCATGCCAGTATAGGCAATAAACTGTCACAGTGAATTCTCCACTACAAAGGACACCTCTGAAATGCAGCCACCTCTTTCAACAGGGCACCACTACTCTGCCCCATTTGAAGTCCCTCACATTGACATGTGTACAGTTGAACCCTCTGAAATAAGGACACCTCCATAAACAGGACAGCTCACTGCGGTCCCCACGGTGCCCCCGGTATAGAGGCTTCACTGCACAGTCAGATGCACACATCCGCTCTGGATGAAAATGCAGATAAAGCGAAGGAATTGGGTAAAGGGAAAGTAGTAGTAGTATACTGTACAGCAGGAATATTGCAGATTTGTTCCAATAAAAACTGCTGTGAAAGGTGAGGGAACTGGATATCTGAGGTGTGGACAAGTGAGGTTCCACTGCACTTACATAATGATGAGCCCACATGGTCTCCAGCGGCTCAATTGTGAAGTTCAGTTCAACCGTACGGTTCAGTCTGGGCCTGGAGGTTGGGACACACACAAGCAGAACAGCAAGTACCGTACGCCATGCTCTTCCCGCACGCATGCTGTCATTACTTGTGGAATATAGTACAATAAACACTGCCAAGTGTAAAATTTCCACACACAATCACCTCGAAAACTACAAATAATGGATCACTGCCTTTCATGGAGAGCAAACACATTTTAAAACAATATAAATTGCCTTCAAATTCAAAGAAAAACAATTATAGAACGATGCGGTCCATCAAAACACAGTACGCATATGCATGTACACAGGACATGAGACAAGGGAAATGATCATATTGGCCCGACCACACATACATACGTACATTACTGTGCATGTATGTGAATATTAAATACATTCTCCATGCTTTGAACACATGCGCATGGGTGTCGGTAACACATACTCTGATCTTCTTAAACACCCCACACACCCACTCTACCTTCATTCCCCTCTATTCCTACCTCCTCTCTGCCATGCACTCTTTTAAATCATACCTACCATGTTGCTATCAGGATAGAAGTGTTGGCTCCGATCTCAACAGTTGGTATTTCATTCGCACATAGACAGAATGGAGCTCCTAGTAAAGAGAGGATATGCTTAACACTAACATGCAGTACCACTCAATGTAACTGAAGTGTATACTTTCACTGGCACGATTATTTAATCTGGACTCTAATAATTAATCCAGCACCCTTCATTTGGTGATCCAACACCCTTCATTTGTTAATCCAGCACCCTTCATTTGTTAATCCAACACCCTTCATTTGTTAATCCAGCACCCTTCATTTGTTAATCCAACACTCTTCATTTGTTAATCCAGCACCCTTTGTCAATCCAGGACCCTTCATTTGTTGATCCAGCACCCTTTATTTGTCGATCCAGCACCCTTTATTTGTTAATCCAGCACTCTTTATTTGTCAATCCAGCACCCTTTATTTGTTAATCTAGCACCCATGGTAATCAGTTTAGCAATTCGCATTATAATGATCGTGCTCGTGGATAAGATGTTCCTGGCAACAACCTGCAACTGGCCATGGAAGACTACACAGTCCCATAGCAACACTGCAACAGTACTCACAGATGCTAGAATGCAAGGTATACAGTTTCTAATGCACTATACTGTACATGCTGTCTGTGACCACATACTACAGCTGTACAGACAGTCTGTGGGCACATACTAGTCTCGCGTGGCCAGACCGCAATATCGCTTCCTTTATTCGGGGACTACGTCATCGGTCGGCCCCAAATAAAGGAGGCGATATTGCGGTCTGGCCATGCGAGACTAGGCACATACTACAGCTGTACAGACTGTGAGCGCACACTACAGCATGTACAGATTTTACACACATTTTTTCTAAGAGCTAAAGATGACTACGCATGAGACACATACCACAGTACAGCCAATCAACATTCTTTACCCTAGACCCTCTTGATTCGCATTCACATTTTTCTAGCTGGATGTGGCCTCCTCTTGATTCGCATTCACATTCTTCTAGCTGGATGTGGCCTCGGACACAGGGTTGTCACCATGCAAGCACTGACACTACTATACACAACCCAGTGTACACGTTGTGCTTGGCAATGCCTGGCAAGGCAAGAGAAAACTCGAGCGACTGGGCCTCGGACACAGGGTGGATAAGTAGGATACTCCCCTGGCAAGGCTGGTGGGAGTAACATTGCGAAGCAAAGGCTTCATGTACAAACATCAAGTTTTACAACTGCATGGCCATGGACCACGGTACACATGATACGCATGGTGTTTGAGTGTACGCTGACTGTATAGCCACTCGTGCTGGTTCGTGGTGTGGTTATATGAGCTTTCCGGCGCCGGCACTCTTAACATAGATACTCTAACCTACGCTCTTAACAACCGTTCACAGAAACAACGCATTATTCAGATATTCGGAACATGTGAATCCGAAGGTGAAATTAGGGAAGTACAGACCCGGCCGTAGTCATGTAGAAAATAACAACCAGTTTCTCTACACACACACACACAAAGAGGACCTCTCACCATCGTCATGAGCACTCCCCACAAGGTAAGTACAGGCGAGTCCGTTGGGCTCTGTCTTTGGACAAACAACGCATTCGCCTGTAAAGACTAACACAGACACCAACAGAAGAGCCAGATTTGTCTTGGACCTAGACATTACATCATCCACGAGATCATCCAGCACCATGCACGCGAACTCGTTTCGGAGTTTTGTTTCCACAAACTGGAGCGTATGCCTTAGTCGGGCGTAGCCAAATCAATCTTGTCGGCCATTTTATGACATTACCATCTACCTGGCCGGCCAGCTGGTACTGCATGCATGTTTGATCCTATTCTTGAATGATGATAATTACAAATGACTTTGATCTATATCTAGTCACAATTATATCATGCATTATAATTTATATATATATATATATAGTATTATATATACATGGATTCAAGAATTCGCCGGGGTATTCTTTGATATATAATAAATCTAATATATGTAACAACTAAGTTTTTCTTTTCTTTTAATAATTAGAAATCCATATAATCTGAGCTTATATTATAACAAATAGTTCAATTCTTGATAAAATGGAATTAAAATACTATTATAAAATATTCTTAATACTATTATGGATTTTTACAAGAACAGACATCACAAAACAAAACACCAGGAAAAATTGGGATCTTCTCTAACTTAACAACGGCTTCTTTTCGTCATCATCCAAGGCAGAACGTGATTGACAGCAGGGGAAAATCTTCATCTTGTCGAGCATGTGTCCATTCACCGGCTGCTTCTCCAACTCGTCTTCTTTTTCGCTCGCAGCATCCTTGTCCTTCTTGGGCTTGCGCTTGCGGTAGAGCACGTAATGTTGGAACATGAATATCAAATCAAAGAATATTGAAAACACCCCAAGTCCAAACTTGGTGGGATCACCAAAGATAGACTTCCAGTCATCTACGTGAAATATGGAAAATTATAACAAGTAATTCGAGTTAAAAACTCGTGGGGGCTGCCGCCCCACGCACTCAAATCACTTGCAAAGCATTGGAGTGTAAGTGCACAGCTGAACATTCATTGAACATACTGTTTATTGTAACTGGACGATTGTTTTGAAAACAATTGCCATATTTGGCAATTGTTTTCAAAACAATTCCTGTAACTCATTCCTGTATAAATTCATGTTTCTCTATTACTATTATATAAATTCTCTATTATAAGACTTTTCTTCAAATCCATATTATATATATATATATATATATATATATATATATATATATATATATCAGACGAGCGTTACACACCGGAAGTCCAAATGAAAACAATATAGGGGCTGCCTGCGGCAGCCCCTAAAAAGATTCAAGATGATCTACAACCACACACACATGAATGCACCCACA
>CAUJGJ010000444.1:8613117-8701117 GCA_963170055.1 Halisarca cf. caerulea | reverse complement strand
TACCTTAAACAAACCTTGATTTTAGGTTGTTTCATTGCATTTCTTACTTACATGTCATTTAACTCTACAACTAATAGAGTTATTTTGATTTGAAACACAAAGTGCTTGCATTAAATGTAAATTTCTCTTATGGTGAATTTCTCACTATGAAGTAATATCTATCTATCTATCTATCTATCTATCTATATATATATATATATATATATACATATATAGATAGATTGATAGATAGATAGATAGATAGATAGATAGATAGATGGATAGATATATAGGTATCTATATACATATATATATATATATATCCATCCATTCATCCATTTGCTGCTTTGCTACTGAGATGAACTCAAGGGTCAGGAGATGCAGGCTAATAGGGCATGTCTGCATAGATATGGTTGGGCTGGGCAGAACCGTTGATGGTTGTGAATCCCGGATGATGGAAAAGTTGGTGGCAGAAGTTGCAGTAATCCTCCAAGTGGTGGAGTGGCGCTGCCGCTGCTGGTTGGTCAGACCTGCTTGTGTCAGAGCCTGGAAGGTGCATCCAGGGTGATCACAGTGCAGAGCATTCTCTAACTCTGTGCTCCTCATCTGCCAACGTTTCTTCTTCTGCCTATTCAAGTAGCTATTCGCTATAGATGTATTCTTCATTCTCAAGATGGAGCCGGAATTTGAGTTGAAAATGATAGTTCTGGGCCAAAAGGTGGAAACTTACCCTACGAAATGCGTGGGCAACCTCAATGGGACCCCGATCGGCTATGGAAACAATTAACCTTGCTAAACCTTTCAGTAATAAGTTAGCCACATAGAATACATACATATTTTTGAAAGCCTCTACAATTCTATATAGGAACTATGATAAGAAAGGCTCAGAATTAACTCAACTTAGCATGTACCACACACTGTCATAAATATACAGTCACCCTTCCGGAATGAAATGAAGTTAATCATTCACCTTGCACAATCATAAGTTTTCTAATCCAGCGATTTCGAAGTACAGCATCTGTAATTGGGTGTCTCGTAAGGGCCAGTGCTACCCAAATGGTCCCCCTCTTGCTAAAGGAAAGGTTGTCAGGCATTCCTGGGAGGTTGTCTGCAAAGATGTCCCATGTACCTGCCTTGGGCCCCTTCAGGTAATATCTACAGCAGATGCAGGTATAAAGACTACACAGTATCAAAGTGAATGTAAAGTAGTATTATAAGACAATTTCAAACATGCATGTACAAACACACATGCAGGCGCGCGCGCACACACACACACACACACACACACACACACACACACACACACACACACACACACACACACACACACACAAACACACATACACACACACACACACACGCACACACACACACACGCACGCATGCACACACACACAAACACACACACAGACACACACACACATACACACAAACACACACACACACACACACACACACACACCTTAAAATTCTACATTTAACTGTCTCTGCCACCAAAACATGGCTTTCATCCTTACTTAACAGGAGGCCATTTGCACTATGAAGGTTCTTCACACAATGTGTTTCTCCTGTATTCCCTTTGAGTCCAGGTGTATGCAGCAGCAGCTTACCTGTTGGGTTTAATACAAGTAAATCATGAAAAAAGGAATGCAGTGGAAACATTGTTGTATCTGTCATCAGGATGCTGCCATTCTTCAAGAAAGCCATGTTGTTGAGGAGAACAGTTCTCTCTCCCCCGATGATGTCAGTGTTGATGTCCCATACCAACTGTTTCTTCTTGTTCTCCTCACCATCACTGAATACATTCACTGAATACAGTCCATTGTAAGCATCCGCAACATACAGCAGTCCATTGGGATGGAAGTGGAGACCAAGTGGTCGGGAACACAACTCTAACTCTTCAGATGATGAATCACCATCTTCACAGATTGTACCAATTTGAAAAACAATATAACTGTTATATTAGCATATTACTGAGTATTAAAAAATTGGTTTATATACTACTAGCATATGACAAAATTGCAAAATTTGGACGTAAAATTTTCCCTGTGCAGATTATTGGTGAATACCTGGTTGAATGCATGCACATACACACGCTTGGATAGTACATACTATTCCTTCCATCCTTGCCTCTAGTCTGGCCAGCTATACCAATGTCCATCTGGCTAGCTATGCTACTGGAACAGCTGGCCAGACCATCCTTGCCCCATGCACAGTACATACAAGCTACAACCTAAACAATACAATATACCATACACACTGTAATTTTCGCATGGGTTAATATTCGTGGTATTTGCAGATTGAAAGCCACCTGCGGAAGTTTAGACCATGACAATTTAGATCGGCCTTTATGCAATGGCAGAACATGGCAATCCGCAAATGTGAAAATATGAAAAGTGCTCAATGCCAAAATCCACAAAAGTTTCAAAGTAAAGGCTAGGTATACAGTAGGTATCGCAATCTTTGGCACAATGACATTAATTGATAGCTAATTAATTGTTATTACAAACTGGGTACTTAGTAGGTTACTGCCCTGACCACAGATAAGCCAAGGCAAGCAAACTTACAGACCTGGTGGTTCCTTTGACAAATGTATGACCTCATGAGAAGATATTATAGAAGGCACCTACTCAGTTTCAAAGTCACTCACTGCAAATGTGTCCTTTACGAAACATGGTGACTTCTTCCAACTTTTCATCATTAACAATTCTGCATATCCTCCCATCTGATATCCCAGTGTACACATCTCCTGCACATACATGCACACAATTCACCCACTTAAGAAAACAAATCTGAATACAAAGAAGACTACATGCATGTATATCAAACTGCATTTCATGGAGAATGATAGGTGCACAAAGAAAGAATACTAAAAACAATGTCATATAATTGCATTAATATTCATCAAAACATTCGCTTACATGCTGGAACATAACTTTATGTCTGCTTACTCAAAATTAATAGCTATATACTACAGTGCCTACAGCATATTATATGAATGTCTCCATGTAGGTGAAATTGTGTATAGTATATACAAGTGAGTGCATGTTCACCATAATGTGTGTGCTTACACATGTGTATGTGGGTATACGTGCATATGTGTATGACTGTGTGTGTGTGTGTGTGTGTGTGTGTGTGTGTGTGTGTGTGTGTGTGTGTGTGTGTGTGTGTGTGTGTGTGTGTGCATCCATGTGTGCACCTACCTGTGCATCCATGTGTGCATTCGTGTGTGTGTGTGTGTGTGTGTGTGTGTGTGTGTGTGTGTGTGTGTGTGTGTTTGTGTGCATCTATGTGTACATTCATGCATGCATTTGTGTGTGTGTGTGTATGTGTGTGTGTGTGTGTGTGTGTATGTGTGTGTGTGTGTGTGTGTGTGTGTGTGTGTGTGTGTGTGTGTGTGTGTGTGTGTGGCTGTGCTTGTATGCACAGATAATGGATGCTTTACAACACCTCAAAATACACCATCACAAAGTACCATTGCTGTCCACAGCAAATGATTCTGGTCCATATTTACAAAAATCCTCTTTCCTTTGCTCAGAATGTTGTTTTGCTCCAAAGCACCAACAAACTTAGGTTGTGGTGGCAGACTACAGACAGACGGGAGGAAGTACATGTCCTTAAATGACTGTACTGTAAGTTTTTGTGTGATGAAACTCAGTACACCACACACTGCTGATCATGACTTCTGTATACAAGATACTAGGATTGACGAATATGCACATATTTACACACACAAAAAACAGACACACAAATACATGCATATGCACACATATACATGAACATGCATGTAGGGCTGCGCAGTATCACAAATTATCAGTTTCAGTATATTTTTCACATTCAATCACTGTATTACTATGATCACGGTATACCACAAGTTAAAACTGCAGGCAGCATCAAAAAGAATCCTTGTCATGCAGATTGAAATCATTCACGAACAACAGTCGTGTATGCTACATAGTATGCTCATTTTGCACCCATAATCATGGCTGCCATAAGTAACAGTTTTAACAGATTTTGAATACGTCAATAAAATTTCATATCCATAAATTACCATAATATTATGTTTACTTCTTCAAATACTGGTCTATATAACCAGTGGCGGATTCGAGGGTGGTTCGTTGGGTTCAGACAAACCCCCCTCTCTCTAATCCTTCATTTTTAAATTGCATGCTACATAACCTCAATGTGAATTACAAGTAAAAAAACTTATATTACAGCTATGATTTCAAGTGTAACTACCTAAACTTCACAGTAAATCGAAGATCTAGCCTTAGAAATATTGAGCAAAAGCAATCTTCTAGGCCAAATCTCCTCTTTTACATAGCTCTTGGCTTTGTTAGGCAACCATCTTGGGCCGATTAGAATTTTTAACGTACGAACACCCATAATTTGTAACCTAAGGAAAAGGTAAAAGGGCTGAATGCACTTCTTCAGAAGTACATTCAGCAAAGTGCTTCCAATCCTCCAAATTAATCTGTATTTTTCCGGAAATGGGCTTGGGAATACGGACTATGGATGCAGATTGGATAATTTCGGAAATCAAAAAGCACCTCTGGGGGACAGAAAATGGCTACCTCTAGAGTGACACATCTTGTGTAGATTTGTCACTATCTGTGATCGAAATTGGTACTGTTTTAGTTTCTGAGCCTGTCTAACATATTAGTGGCTGCATTAAAAAGCCTGTGTTCAAAAGAAATGCTGAACGTCTGCTTTGAAGAACGATTCCGTCCGTACAAATGCACATTCAGATGAAGTCAGATGCTGCAGCAATGTATTCGCCCGGCTCTAAGAGAGACACTTCAGCCTACTACCACCTTTGTTCAAGCTATTTTTCAGTTACACCAAGCCTAACAAGGCCATTTCTGTTCGTTATTGTTTTCATTTGGACTTCCGGTGTGTGACGCTAGTCCGATATACATATATATATATATGTATATATATATATAATATGGATTTGAAGAAAAGTCTTATAATAGAGAACTTATATAATAGTAATAGAGAAGTATGAATTTATACAGGAATGAGTTATAGGAATTGTTTTGAAAACAATTGCCAAATATGGCAATTGTTTTCAAAACTATCGTCCAGTTACAATAAACAGTATGACATTGTTCAATGAATGTTCAGCTGTGCACTTACACTCCAATGCTTTGCAAGTGATTCGAGTGCGTGGGGCGGCAGCCCCCACGAGTTTTTAACTCGAATTACTTGTTCCTTTGTAATTTTATTTGAGTGACATCGTTAGCAAAATTCCAACTTATATGCATTGTGATGTGAAACTCCACGGATGAACCTTGACAAAATATTATGGATATTGTATGATATTTATACTGATGGGAAATCTAACAGGTTGTAGGCGCTGTCAGCACTGAGACAACAGTACTAGTATTCACATATATACCTAATTACATCATGATATAAAAAGAACCCCCCTCCAGGAAATCCTGGGTTCGCCCCTGATAAGCTTTAAGAATACCACGGCATCACATCATATCACAATAATGGAAAATATAACATTGCAGCATTACTATTTCTTTGGTATATTACACAGCACTATATGCATGTACACATATACACGCACACATGCATGCACTCACACAAACATACATACACATGCATACAAACAAACACACACACATCACACGCACACACACAACACACTCACACATTCACATGCACATGCACACACGCACACACACATACACACACACACACAAACACACACACACACACGTACACACACACACATGCACACACACATAATATTATACACAAATTCACATGGACATGCGCACACACGCACACGCACACACACACACACACACACACACACACACACACACACACACACACACACACATGCACACGAACACACACTCACACACACACACACACACATGCACCAGACCAAATAATAACTCTTCATTCTTGTTCTAACAATATTTCAGATCAATTCTACGTTTGGTTGGACATGGTCAGACATGAATGTAACAAGGTGAAAACATTCATGCACCAGAAACTCCAACACGAAAAGTTGGAACAGACACTGCACTACTTCCACACAAGAAGATGCTTTTGTAGTTCCAGTTAGAGTCCAATTTCAGTGGATCAAACCACTCACTAGTGATTAATAGTCACTATTGGCTTGATTATTGTGGTGTTTGCTTAGTTATACTATTACAGTAATAGTGAAAATGGTCTTACTATTTATAGTAACAAAATGGCCGCATTCAAAGTAGTCACTATCAGCGTTCCTACAAGAACCTAAACTAAAGAACTCAAGGGTAATATTTTAAAATCAATAGATTAACTTGCATTCTACAATGTTTTGAGGGTAAAAAGGGTTAGTTCATCTTGTAATTTTTGATCCCAGGCCAAAATTTGACCAGCCTAAATGGCAGACCATAGAACTTAATGTGTGGCCTTCTTAGGACTAATTATAAGCACAGCATTTGGTTGATGGCTGACCGTTATAATTTGGTATCACACACACGCACACACACACACACACACACACACACACACACACACACACACACACACACACACACACACACATACACACGCACACACATGCAGACACACACACACACTCACATACACACACAGCACACATGCACACACAATCAGGAAGCCATGGGATATTTTGTACTATACAGTGGAATCCGGTTTATCCGACAGTATCTGTACTCCATAAATGTGTCAGATTTACCGGGAGTGGGACAAGTAACATTGTGTACAGTTTAGTGACGGGGATTCACAACAGAGTGTTGAATATATTAAGTGAGATTTCTGGATGAATCAGTACGTGCCAGATTATTCAGATTTGACTGAATACAGTCCAAGTACAACATTACTAAGTTAACAATGCCAAGTCAACAAATCAACATTATATTCTGCATCATGATGTGAAAAGTAGCATAATAATCAAAAATGTAACCGAACCTTGTACAATCAGGAATCTTCTCTATTGAAAGGAAAAGTGTTGATGCATGTGTTAGTGATTGAGTGACATTCTTCTTTTATATGTGCTGTACATGTACAACCACATGGGTTCAGGTACTCTCCTACTACTTCAAGTTGTCATGAACATTTCATCAGTAACAAGGGCGTTACATCATAGATAATACAACGTTTCATCACACAGTATTGTTGCCACATACCACAATACATATATTGGAACCACCTACAAAATTTTAGGTTCCATTTACACGTATCCAGATACCTTTATAAACATATACGTTGGAATGTGTTTACAACTTAATTACATGAAAACGATTGAAACGATCGATGTATGCGTTTATAGAGTATCCACTTAGGTATCCCTTTACAAAGTATTCACATTCGCTTATACTTTTCCAGCGTTTTCATGTAAATAGTCTGTGTAAACATCTTCAAAAGTATACGTTTACAAAGGTATCCAGATACATGTAAATGGGGTCTTAATGAGGGGACCACAAAATTAAACACATATTATTTACTCATTCATCTTCAAACCATCTTTTCGATTCGCTGACATGTAGCGGAGCTGTTCCTGAGTGAGGGGTTGAAGTGTAGGCTCTACACCAACTCCAGTACAGATCTCATCTAGAAGGTTGGCTGTAATGTCTCTCAGCTCGTTGTGTCTCTTAATGGGGAATCCTCCATTGTTACACCTCAGGGCATGTTCAACAGAAAAATATCTTCCACAAACACAATTGCATGGCTGGGAGGTGATTTGGTGTCCAGCCGTAACGGAGGCAAAGCGCATCCCGGAAATCACCTTTGTGTAGACAGAAACCATGTTCCATAATAGGTAGTACAGTGAGCCAGTTGGATGCACCTTTTTCTTTTGAGAGAGGGACAGATCACTTCATTCTATAGTTGGTTATCTTCAGGATGTCACCAATGGTTTGATTGTCCCGATTCTGTTTTGCTGCTTTGTGCTCATGCTTGGCTTTATTAATGCTTTCATCTGCTTCATTAGAAAAGACAGTGGTTTGTTCTTTTAGAGCTGATGCATAGGCTGATGTGATTTTCTCGGAGGCTTGGTGGTGGTGCTTAGCCTACAGAGTTGGATTTGGGATGTTTAATCCACCTAGGCGAAATGGGAGGGCAAAGAGAGTCCTTTTGTCATCATTTATTTAGTCAGAGCTGGGATGAAACGATGACGAATGATGTCTTCTAGTGGTTGAAAAAGATGGCCGATGTCTGCTATGGTCCTGGACAGAAATGTCCACTTGTGGACAAGACCATGTGTGCAAGACCATGCGTAAGCAGCTTGCAGCTGTGAGATAGCAAAGTTACATAGGCGAAACTGTTCCGCTTCCCAGTTGACAATTTTGGAACATGCATATGTTTCTGCAAAAGTAGCAGAACCAATACAGCTATCAAGGTAACGCTGTCCTTCAGAGGTAATCTGAATGCCAGACTTGTCCAATATTGTTCGGACTTGATCCAACAATTCTTCTTTTACTACTAGCCAGCTCTTCTTAGGGTTTGGAAAGTATCCAAATTTAGGACCTGATTGAGAGTGCTGGTCCACCAGGATTTCAGATCAGGTAATTTGGAGGTGGCAGAAGCATCATGACCATTGCCAACGGGTCTCCTTGAGTAGTGCCTTCTTGAGATAACATAATATGATCATCAATAAACATGGGAGTGTTCCCTCGATATGTATTGATGATGATGTTGGCTGGAGAAGGACACAATGATGTAATGTTTCTCATTGCAGTTTCCCGGTTAAGATAGTTGAATGCATCCGTGGCATCAATCAGAAGGACTGCCTCACTGGTTGGGTGGTCAAGAATTTCATTCAAGGCATGCATTGCAGATTCACAGCCTGAGTCTTGGCCTGCACAGAGTTGCAAGGGGCCAGCTGCTTTACAGATATCAGTTTTCAAGATGAATGTGAGTGCTCTGGCTATGATTCTGCATAGAGTTTCTCCAACACCAATTGGTCTAATGCTTGGGCATTTACCCAGGGCTATGAGTCTTCCTGCAAGAAGTGCAGAAGTACATGTGGAGTCTACATGCTCAGTACATGGGCGTTTTGCAACTGATGCAATTGCTTTGCATAGGTTGTTCGATGATTCCCCAAAGGACGAGCAAAGTGTTTTCCACGCTGCTGTGTCCAGATCTCGACCTGAGGATCCTCCTGCTCCATCCATTTGCAACACAGTTTCCTGAATACATTGTGCATCAATCTCTTCAAAGATGATGGGATAAAATTTGTCAGCTGCAGTTTGGTTACGAGGAAGGATTGTGTCAACTCAGGAAGCCGTCTTGAGGGATGTTTCTCAAGCAGTCGGGCCTTGATGTCATCATTGATTTTCATAGGACCCCAGAAGTGTTTTCCATCAGCAGTTTTGTTGCTTTTTTCACTTTCCCTTCCATCATAAATTTTGTGAATGTTCTTGCAAGGTCCTCAGATGGTTTAGGTTGATTCCATTTCAATATATGTTGGATTGCTCGACACTCGTTTAGCAGTACATCAAATTTTCCTAACTTCCACAGTTCTAGACAGCTAGTCAACCTCAACTGTGTTGCATGTTCTTAAGCCTTTGAAGAACTGCTTGGTTTTTGCAGTAACAAAGTAGACATACCATGACCGCCTTGAGGGCAGTTGATTCAAGAGTGGATGAATCTGCGAAGGCATTAAGGAGGCAAGTAGTTTCCCTTACAAAGTCTTTTCCAGCTTTACCAGATGGCACCTTGAACAAGTTCCTTTTGAAGTGTACAATTTCCGTGTAGCAATATGCAATATTATATAGTTGATCGATACTAATATGCAACCTGCAGGCTGTCTCATTCTATTTAGAATTGGCACATGTGGGACATGTCCACATTTGTTATGATAGTGCTTCTCAGTTTGCTTAGTGATGAAATATTATATTTCGGTACCTATAAAATATTTGTCATGCATTTATCTCGTGATTCATGTTGTTATTCGGGCATATACGAATGCCAAATCCATGTTTAGTGACGTTTTTTGTCATCAACGATGCTCTGTCACATGCTGACTTGTGACTAAACTTTAAAGTTCTTTAGAATTTTAGTTTTGTGCTGGGTGCTACATGAGGGAACAAGGCTAAGACGGTTTCATAGTACCAAATGTGAGTTGTTAATACGATCCAACTTTTCCATGTTGTGTATTTTGAATTTCTGCTCCTGTCCCGAGTTATGTGCGCCTGAAGTTCTGATTTTCTGGGCTGATTTCACCAATCTTGGCTTTTGAGACAAATGATAAAATATGCAACATCGTTATCGCGATTTATGTAAAAATATATCCAGAATCCGTTCCACAATGCAGCACACAGAGAAATTCCTTCGCACGTAGAGGTAGGGAAAACCTTCGTAGCAGCTTAAATATAGACAACAGTTGTTAAAAACTATGTTCAACTAGAAGTTTACATGTCTGCTAACTACAAACGTCCTTCTTCGATATTCTAAAGGTGTACAAGTTAAGAACAGAAGTTGCAAAATGACCGAAATTTTCACACCTTCGAATTAGCGTGGACATGTCCCACATGCAGAGAGATTTCATTTTGGTAAATTGGGGTAAAGAGTCAATTTGAGGGGTGCTTGGTGTGGAGGATGAAAGGTGGTTTAAAGCATCTGCTGGTTAAGTTGAATCTGGTGAAGGCGCAGCCAACTGACTCAAGGACGAAACTGATGCATTGTGTTTTGAAGCTGACTGAGGTGAAACAGGTTGTATGGTGACTGATGAGACGTCAGGTGGTATAGTAACTGAAGAGATGGATGGTACAGTAACTGATGAGAGTGACGAAACGGGCATTACTGCATGTAGCACTAACTGATGAGACTGATGAGACAGGTGGTACAGTAACTGATGATACTGATGGTACAGTAACTGATGATACTGATGGTACAGTGACTGATGATACTGATGGTACAGTGACTGATGATACTGATGGTACAGTGACTGATGAGACAGGGGGTACAGTAACAGAAGAGACTGACGGTATAGTGACTGATGAGGCTGATGAGAGTGATGGTACAGTAGGTGATAAGACTGGTGGTACAGTAATTGAAGAGACTGTTGGTACAATGGCTGATGATACAGTAACTGGTGGTACAGTAACTGAAGAGACTGATGGTACAGTGACTGAAGATACTGATGGTATATTGACTGATGGTACGGTAACTGATGAGACTAATGGTACAGTGACTGACGAGACGGATGGTACAACAACAGATGCACAAGAACTAGTTAAAACATGTGACACAGAAATTGGTGGACGCAAAACTTCTAAATGTGACTCTGACAACGATGTAACTTGCGATTCAGCTCGTGTAGAGATTATTGTATTTGGAGAAGATGAAGAATGATTCCGCTGAGGTCGTAAACCAAGATTTCTGCACTTATTTGATAAAGAAGGCAAACAATCAACACAAAAGGCGGTTTTCAATACAACATTTGCAGGATTTGCATTGCCCACTACGATTACACTTACAGCAAATGGGCATGCTTCTTCAACAGTTTCAAATGCTAACATCCGCCATCTTTGTCGCATTGTACAAATCAATAGATAACCTTCTCGCATCATATAACTAAAGCAAGCCTTTTGACAAAATATAATCTTCGAAATGTTTACGAATCTACCAAGTAATCAAAATGTATTGAGCAGTTACTTGACACTCTGAAGCTTCTACATGTGGAGAACAGAAGTTACAAAAAAGACAAAGGTTTTCCACCTCGTAAATTGACATGTCACAGAATCTAATGTGGTTTGAGAGGAAGGGGAAGTACTGTAAATCCAGGAGTTATTTCTATGTAAAATAGTAATTGTACTGCCAAATACTATTGCCACTTTTATCTCTTCTTTTACTATGATTAAATTATTTTGTGGCATATGGTTCCTATATATTCTTACAGGTCAAGACTCTGGTGAAGTGAAGGTATTATAATCAAACATCTGAGTAAGGTATGCTTGTTACTAGGTGCTCTAGTGACTATTGAATACAATACATGATAAATAGCTCCATAACTCTTCATAAATTATGAAACTAGTTTCATAACAGCTGTCTGAGGGAGCGTTTAATGGACAAGAAGCAATTGTGTAATTGCAATGATGATTTTTAATGTTATGTAAGAACAAAATGTCCACTAACTGTAATTTGTATACTTTTTGGTATTATTAAACTTGCTAATGAAGTGAGTGAACAAACATCGAGTGTATCATCAATTCAAAGTAACACTTTCCACTTTGTAATGCACAATTTTATTATGAAATATTCAGCCAAGGATCCACAAATTTGCAAACCCATGAAGATCAAAGGAAAGATCAAAGGAGTTGTTTTGTATTTGCCTATTCAAAACACAAAACATTGTAGCTGTAAACAACTTTTACAGTGGAGTTACAGCTGGTACAGCTACTATATATCTCCACTGTAAATTCAAATTTGTGGATCCTAGGCTGAAATATTTCATAATGGAATTGTGCATTGCATAATGGAAGGTGTTAAGTATAATAATCAACATTGAGGGACGCAATGGGATATAAAAGAATCAAATGTCTACCCCCGCATAGCTATTGTGAAGATTAGTCAAGGTAATATTATGTATGCATATATAATTCACATTATAATAAATTAAATATTATACATCATAATACAACACACACACAAGCAACAGCAGAATAGACAAAGCTTGGATAGGCATGGCTAGTAAAACAGATACAAAGTTAAAATTTGACTATATACACTGATCTTGTAACATAATTGAAAGAATGATTGGGGATCCTGCAAGTTCACACGCAATTATTGGCTAATCTTTTTAAATATGGTGAGGGCTCTGTCACCAAAAGCCACCAGTGTTTCAATAGCAACAAGGATGAAAACGTGTATGGACTCCAGCTTGTGTTGCAGTCTTTCTTGCCAATTCTCTGCTGTGTTAGCTACCAAGTCAGACTCTCTTGTAGCAAATATTATAGTGTAGTAGGAGCAAAAATGAGCAGGTGACATTCTATGCAAGTGCAAGTCCAGATTAGCATGGTGTCACAGACACTCCATGTGCGTGTGTATACTGTCTGACCTCCAATGACCAAGTGCTTCCAAAATGCAAGGCACATCAACAGAGCAATTGCAAGAGACCTATATTAAGATGAGCATGCCTTGGGTGACAATCTGCACTCCTACAATGTTATACGCAGGTAGGTTATGTGCACACCAAGCAGTAAGGGGGCGTTTCTGTGGCTCCACACACTGTAATCAATTTGCATCTCATTATCGAGCTGTGATCAGGTGCAGATTGCGTAACTATTAAAGATGCAGTTTGATTATCTAGCAAGACAAGTGGAATAAATGCATATTTTAGTTCCAAAAGACTTCAGTTCTGTATTTTATTCGATATTTTTACACGCACTTGATCCCTTTGCTGTATTGCGCTTCAAATTGACCACAGCCTTTTCCGTACGAACATCCGTATACTTTCGCTACGATACATTTATCGATAATAGTCACCTGACATCCGTTTGACCACGAATAGAAGACGAGTGCTTCAGACGACCAGATAAGACTAACTTTTCACTGTGGGGATTATGATAGCTCCTACCATTTGTTTCATGTGCACGTGTTTGTAATTTTCTTTTCTCCAAAAACTACAAAAAGCGGTACATCTCAGGAACAAAGCTGAATGTCAAAATCCCCCACGGTGAAAAGTTTGATACGGATCCTAGGAACCTTTCTAGGTAAAAATCATAGCACTTTACCGGCGTTTACAACTCCGCCTTTTTGACTGGAAAGATGAGTTATCAACAATCGAACTTCAGAAAAAACATGTTCTTATTTGAAACGTTAAATTTTGATTTATGAGAATCAGCCTAAAGGTTACAAATTTGGAACCCCTCACCAGATCAAAGAAAAGATCAAAGGAATTGTTTTCTAATCAATACCCCAATGTTTACAAAACACTGAGCTGCCTACAGATTGTACAGCTGCTGCAGCTGGTAAACCACTGGGGGTTCCAAATTTGTAACCTTTAGGCTGATTCTCATAAATAAGAATTTAACGTTTTAAATAAGAATATGTTAAAAGTAAATTAGAAATGCTACTGTAGCATTCTATCTATTTGTTTTTATTGTACACGCTTCATGTAGGGAGAAAATTAGGGGGTGTTTGCGACCGAATTTTTTGGCGGCCAATTGTTTTGGACTCGATGTGCACGTAACTTACCTGCGTAATCCATGGGTGCCAGAAGTGTCTACCTGATCACCACGAAGGGCACATTCATGGGGCATACACAAAGGTGTTCCCAACTAAAGACCACTTGCAATCCTGACTGTATCAATATCCAGTATCCAAAGGCCTGGGGATGACTCTGCACAGGGTACCCTACGCAGGTATGTTATGGCACTTTTTGCCATCAAACAAAATGGATGCCGTTTCCGAATGTCTCAAATCAAATGCCTTGTTTATTCTTGCTACAAGTTTAAAGCCCCAAGACATCACCTGGATAGTGAGTTGACCATCAATATTTTGATCCTGTGTAGTTTAAAGAGCCGAAAACATGTTGTACCTGTTACATGACCACTTTTCTTCAACCATATCAAAATGAACAAATTCGCAAAAAGGCGGAGGTCAAGACCTCCAAAGTATAGCACAAACGTCGATTCTGTACAATAACTCAGTAGCGGCGACCATCATTCCGCCCCCACTAGGAGGTGGTGAATGTAATGAAGGAAGATCCTTGGGCCTCCAAGAAGAAGGTGATCTCTCGAGTCAAGGCCAAGATCAAGGCTGAGGACACTGCTGCCAGACTTGACCACACCACCGGGTGCAGGGCCTGACTGTAAGGAAGTTTGAGGGTAATGTGACCCAGAACTGATCCTCAGCCATCTTTAGCCTCCCAGAGTGGTGCTTCAAATTTGCACTCAATGCAGTAACAGACACTCTTCCTCACAGTAACCTGGTCAAGTGAAAGAAGTTGTCCTCATCAAAGTGCCAGCTCTGTGGAGAACACCAGTCTCTGACCCATGTCCTCAACTCATGTCAGAAAGCCCTTTACCTTGGACGTTACACCACAAGACATGACGAGGTACTGAAAGTCATCCATGACTTCATTGGTAACCTTCTTCCATCAGGCTTTCAAATAACAGTTGACCTTCCAGGACATGTTTACAGCTTCCCTCAGACCATTGCTCTTACTGACCAGCGGCCTGACATCGTCTTGTGGAGTCCCACTTCCATTGTCCTCATTGAGCTCACAGTGCCCTTTGAAACCAATATCTCTGGTGCTGTTGAGCGCAAGATGGATAGGTACAGAGAGCTGAGGGGAGCCTGTTCACGTTCACACCAAGCCTCTATCATCACCTTTGAGGTCGGCTCACATGGCTTTCTAGCCACTGACAACTTTCAGCAGCTTTACGAAATACTGAAATTTTAAGCTAGGGAAAAGCGTGTTTTCGAGTGTGAGGTCATCAAACATACCTTTGTGTGTTCATATAACATCTGGTGCAAATGTAACTGGACTGGCTAATTTACTTGTGATTTTCTTTTTGCTCCTTTAAAATGCTATCTGTCATCTGTATGTAGTATTTGGCTGAGTGCATGTGTAGGTATGTATCTCTTAGTTTCATCGTAAACAGGCAGGTGTCTTAGCAATACGGTGTTGTTCATACTCAGAACATTTGCAGTGCTATGATCACCTTCATGTCACTACATACATACTTCATAGTTCATTTTTTTGTTTTAGCTCTTTAGTTGTCCACATATACTGCATGCTGTTGTTACCAGTCTAATGTACTGGATTTTGTTGATATATACTATTAATGATGGTGACATGTGAAAAAAAGTGTGTGTGTGTGTGTGTGTGTGTGTGTGTGTGTGTGTGTGTGTGTGTGTGTGTGTGTGTGTGTGTGAATGTGTGTATGAATGTGTGTGTGTGTGTGTGTGTGTTTGTGTGTGAATGTGTGTGTGTATGTGTGTGTGTGTGTGTGTGTGTGTGCATGTGTGCATGCAAGTGTGTGTGGTTAGCAGGCCGGAAGAAAGTTTGGCAAATTGTACCCGAATTGAACGCTGATGGTTTTTAAATTTGTGATGGCCTTCCCATGATACTATATTGTTAATCTATGAATAATCACGTGTCTTAATTGGAGAAGATGGCTTGAGTAGCACAGATGCACTGTGATCTTGCATGGGGAAGGTTTAAGGGTGTATGTGTGTAAAATAATGTAAGTTTGGGCAATGGAGTTTTCCATGGACATTACATTTTGAGAGTTCTGTATGCCAAGCATCTGGCAGTCAGCAATTTTTGTGAAAGAAGAAGGCAATCTGTCTGACTCATACACTATGCCATCATTCATGTCAACAACAGACTATTGGCATTCTACGGTTATGTAGTGTAAAATATCTAGTGTGATTTCTTCTGAAATATCACAATATTTAGTGGAGGATGCGAAAACCACCAATCCACCAAAGTAAATTCCCTGCCAGCCTTTCTGATTAGATTGGATAGGATTATGGTAGTCTGGCATTATTAGATTTTTTGTTAGTATATAATATCATGTTATTTCATTGTATTCAGTATATACAATGTCATAATGTCTTGGTCAGAAAGTGTCTGTCTCAAAGGATATTATTTGGAAATGGTACTGCATTGTTACTTCAAATTGATCTGCATGTGCACCCGCTAATGTGGTATAGGGTAGAGAAAGTTCAGAACTCGGTGCAATAGGGGTATGTGAATTGTCACTGGGAGAAATTGGCACTTCATCAATTCTCCAGTTTTAAGCCTGGCCAATCACATTTATTGAAATGAGGCTTTCTGCGGAGGTATCAAAAGACCAGGACTAATTGTTTCATTGTCAATCAAATTGTACCCTTTGCCCTGGGTGGTGAACATAATGTGTTTTTGTTCACAACATGTGCAAGACAGTTATATATATACACTGGTTACTCTGTTTAATCAATTGGCAACAAAATGATGCAGGAATCTCCGCATCAGGGACATATCAAGATTTGTTATGACCTCGCTCCTTGTCACAAGGATGCAACAAGGTTGTCATTATTGTGTGAGGATACATCCGTGGTATGCCCAATCAACCACGACCACCCATTAGAGCCCACTTAGAAGTTGTTAAACCTGATGATCGCAATTTGATTGTTCAACCTCCCCCCTCACTGCAACCTCCGCCCTTACCACAACCTGCCCTTGTGGCAACCTCCACCCTCACAGCAACCAGTATGAAGGTGCTATCCACAAAGATCGCACAGACCACATTACTGGTGTGAACCCTCATGGGGTTTCTAGCTGGATGTAAACATAATCCGAGACGGATTCTACAGAGGAGGGAGCTATGTAGGCAAAACTGTCTAGGACACTGCATGACATTGTGTATTTGTCTAGGACTTTGTATGTGTATTTGTGTTTCTAGTACTATATATGGTGGTAGCTTGCATGATCGTAACTCTAAGGGTATACATTGTTGTCTTTTACTGATTAAACTTTATTTGTGTATGCGCATGACCTTATCTTTAGTAGCCATGTGTTGTTACAGTAGTAGGTGCTACCTCATGCATGTTCTAGAGTAGTCCAGTGAGTTTGTAGAGTGTTGCTATAGTTCTAGTTTTGCTTGATTGTTAATTCAACTGTGATTGTTGTTTTGTCAAGTTCTGTTTGCTTGAACCACATATTACAGTTACATAATCCATAGAACAGATTCCGGCCAACCACGTTTGGATATACATGATAGTATACACTGCACTTGAAGATCTGCATGTGAGTGATCGAGCTTCGAATGCTCTAACTTACCTCGAGTCCAAAGTTACGACCGTAATATGTAAAAGTGTATAAATTAGCCTCCCCACACCCAAGAACAAATGGTTTCATATGACCAAGGGTTTGAGAGGAACTCTTGTTCATATATAAGATAGTTATATCATAAAAAGCGATCGAGCAACTGTTGCATGGTCTACATGTTTGAAAATATGTCGGATTATCCCTTAAATTATTGTAACAATAAACTGATAAAGATTTATGGATCGAAAAGTCTTGTGAATTTAATGATTTACCAATTGTGATCTGTTCCGATAACAATATTCCCCTTGATAAATACTATGCGGCAATGAGCCTCTACAGCATTAAACCAGTGAAATTGATGATCCACTAAATTAATGTACTTTCAACAAATGAGGTATCAGGTAGACACTCATGGGACTGTCAATCTACCTGAAATAGCCACAATGGTTAGTTACATGCCCATGCAAAAAGTGGATGCATTCTATTTAATTCTGTCATGCTCTCTTGTGGTATGTGAAGCCCTTAATATGCAGTGGAGCATGTCGTCACTGACATGGTTTCATTATGTTTCAATTGTCTTGCTTACATTCCATTCCACTCCATATCAGTCTAGGGAGTTGTTGAAGAACCTACTTGATTGTAGCTGGTAAAATGCTTACCAAGAAAATATACTTTTTTACGTTATTAGCAGTGGTGGCTGTCATCATTATTGGGTATTCCACATACAACACAGCAAAGCCAGACATTTCATTGACAACTTCAGAGTCTCCACCAAGTGAACGAGGAGACTTTCCCAATGTGGAGTACCCTCAGAAAGTGGAACTTCAGAAAGAATGCCCAAAGACAGAATGCCCACAACAAGAATGCCCAAAGGCTGAATGCCCACAACAAGAGTGTCCAAAGGCAGAATGCCCAAAGCAAGAGTGCCCAAAGACAGAATGCCCACAACAAGAATGTCCAAGGGTAGAATGCCCACAACAAGAGTGTCCAAGTGCAGAATGCCCAAAACAAAGGTGCACAGAGTGCCCACCAGAATCTACTGACTTTTCCACCCTACAGAATAGTCAACTAGGAAAAATGTTTTGTCCTGAAAAGTACGACAGGTTTTTTTCGGCACCAATTCAGCATAGTAATGGAAAGAGTCAAGCTACTGGACAGGGATTCTCTGGGGAAGTCACAAACACATTCAAAGGTAAAAGACAATTCACAAATTTTGAATTAAAACGACCTCCTACAGATAATGCAAAGGACCCTAATTGTAAGAAATGGGCTGTAGTTACTACAATTTTTGAAGTTTCTGAAGCAGTAAGACGTCAAGTACGCCTTGAAAGATGGTGTCTGGTTGTCGTTGCTGATGAAAAGAGTATGAAAAACTATAATACCCGCTGGACCAAAGGAGAAGGTAATGGTGCTGTTGTCTATCTCACTCCTGAAGAACAGAAAGCCTTGAAAACTCCTCTTGTTGATGCTCTTCCATGGAATCATTTTGGACGTAAGAATGTTGGATATGTGTATGCTATCCAGCACGGAGCGAAAGTGATATGGGACTTTGACGATGATAACATGTTGAAGTTCTGGATGAGTGGGGCAGCTCCTCCCGGTGCCCCTTCACTCGATACTTCTGTTCCGAACAAAGAAAACTGTGCTGATGACCACATGGAGGTCCTCCTTCCAAAAGATCACAATTGGCCAACCTACAATCCTTATCCTACTTTAGGTGCCCCCTATTTGCCATCGTGGCCTCGTGGGTTACCCCTGGATGACATCAAGGTAGCCAGCAGCTTCAACACTACCCTAGAGAAAGTGACCATTAATTGCTCTGAAATTGGTGTCCTACAATCTTTGGCAGATTACCAACCAGATGTTGATGCAATATTTCGATTCACACAGCCAATTCCCTTCTGGTTCAAAAGAAACAATGAAACAAGACATCTTCTTGTCCCATCTGGTGTGATGACTCCTTATAATGCTCAGGCAACGCTTCATTTCTCATCTGGTTTCTTTGGCTTGTTCCTGCCTGTAACAGTAAACAGTCGTGTTTCCGACATCTGGCGTAGTTACTTTACTCAGCGCTTGTTTTGGGATGTAGGACTCAGATTGGGATTTGCAGCCCGTCCTTTGGTTGTACAGGATCGTAATGGACACAGTTACATCAATGATCTGGCCGGAGAAAATGACTTATATTTGAAAGGAAAAGAACTAATCCAATTCCTTGGAAAATGGAAGGGTAGTGGTCAAACAATTATGGAGAGAACAGAGGAACTGTGGATAGCATTGTATGAGAGAGACTATATTGCTGAGGAAGATGTAAAACTAGTTCAGCTCTGGCTACAATTCCTTGTTGATGTTGGTTACGAATTCCCTCTAATAGAGGAAGGACAAAATAGTGTATCAGTTTCATTGTTTCCAAATCCATCAAACTACACACTACCTGAGATCAATGGTGAGGAAGTGCTGACTGAGGAAACTGTAAAGTCTTATTGCAAATCTGTTCCTTCTTTGAAAATTGTAACTGGTGATAGACATGTAGCCACTCGTGTTGACATTCCTACAGTTTTGGCAAGTGTTGGTCAGTCAGCTATAGTTATAAATGAAAAGCGCTTTGGCAGTTATCACTCACATGCTTTTGAACTTAAAAATGTAAGTTTGTATAATAAAATTTCTCCTGGTTTGGACAAAATCATGCCCAATATGGTAAAAAGTTTGAAAGAGCAACCTAAAAACTTCAACATGATCCATGAAGATATGATACGTGAAAATTTTGAATTTTACAAAAATGATGAAACAATAGCCACAGCAGATGCTTTCTTCTGTTCTTTTCCCGCATGCATTTGTGAGATGTGGTTGCCTTTCAACAAGACAATTATACTCGGCCCAGCTCACCGCTATAATGTGTGGATGTGTACTCCTGGTTCATTTGATCGACTCAATGACCATCTATACAAGTTGAATGCAATGAACAAACTAGTTCTTGGTGCTGGAAGCCAGTACGATAAAGAGTATCTTCGGCATTACACAGGAATGAAACCCCTTCCATTGTATAGTTCATGTGGTGTCTACACAGCTGGAAATCCTTATTTGCCAACCAGAGAGGAGATCCTCATGATTGGAGGGCGTTCTATGGATGAAGGGGCTGTCATCAAAGAAATGAGTGCTGCTGTGAAGAAGTTCAAGGTGGTACATTACCGCAGTTTATATTCTTACTATGCCTTTTCAGATTTGGTCAAACACCGAGCCGTCATATTCGTAACTTATGCTGTCATGTGTTACAAGGTTTGTGAACTTTATGCACTTAACATTCCAATGATTGTCCCATCAATAAAGTTTTATCGAACAGTATTTAAAGGATTTGGAGGGGACAGAGTTACACATGGAGGGTTCTATTGCCCCAAAGATAAAGAAGTGGGTAAACCACATCCTACAAGCCTGCATCCTTACAGCCCAAATGTCTATGCTGCAGAAGATCAGGAAGCAGAATCTTACTGGCTGCAGTTTGCCGATTTTAATCATTGGCCTCATGTTACCTATTTTGATAACTATGAGCAACTTGACGATATTCTGAGTGAAATGGACTTCAATGACATTCATGCTAAAATGGTGATTGAAAACAAGCGCAGAATGCTAAACCTGCAGTACAGCTTATGTACAGCTGCAGACCGGATTGCTAAAACCAGAGAGGGCAGTACTTTCCCCAAAGACTACAACGAAGCAATAAAACAGCTCTATGGTGTCAATGACCTCCAAGAGGCATGATTTGTTACTGATTTATAACAGTTTGAGCCCTTTAAATAATATGTTATGATGTATATGTATTTAATGAGCCTTACCTGCACATGAATACAATCATAATAAGTGGAACTCTATGTACTATTACATAGGTGCATGAATAATAAATGTAATGTTTTTAGGGGCTGCCTGCGGCAGCTCCTATATTGTTTTCATTTGGACTTCCGGTGTGTAGTGCTCGTCCAATATATATATATATATATATATATATATATATATATATATATATATATATATATATATATATATATATATATATAATATGGATTTGAAGAAAAGTCTTATAATAGAGAATTTATATAATAGTAATAGAGAAGCATGAATTTATACAGGAATGAGTTATAGGAATTGTTTTCAAAACAATTGTCCAGTTACAATAAACAGTATGTTCTATGAATGTTCAGCTGTGCACTTACACTCCAATCCTTTGCAAGTGATTCGAGTGTGTGGGGCGGCAGCCCCAACGAGTTTTTAACTCAAATTACTTGTTATTGTATGAACAGTTAATGTAACATTTTTATTGCATGAGGATGAGCCCGATTACACAGTGGCTTGAGCGAAGCCATCCTGTTAGTATACAATGAGATGAGGCATCCGAAAACATCTAGAGGTCCCTTTTCTTCTGAAGATATCTAGAGGTCCACTCAAGTGAACTTTCTGAGGCATCTGAAGACATATAGAGGTCCCTTTTATTCTGAAGATATCTAAAGGTCCACTCAAGTGAAATTTCTCCAGCCTCAATTAAAAGTCAATTCCATGATATAATATGTAGGCACAATGTCACAAAAGTCACCATTTTTTCCCATTCTGTGAAATTACAAACATCATCTGAAAGATACTCACTGACAATGTAAAACAGACACTAATGAATGACGTAGCAAACAAGCAACAACTACAATCCGAATAAGACAAGGGCAGTTATAAATACCCTGCAATGCATGTCATTCCAAGCCGATTCAACATTCGTATATGCCCAAATATACTGTATATTATATAGCTGTCTGACTCATGAGATACCGGCATGACTAATACTATTTCTTATAGACACCGAAAATATATCATTTTATCACTATGCAAACTGCACTAGGACCGCTATCATAACAAATTTGGACATGTTCCATATTCCAATAATTTATCTTGCTATATTACAATTAAATAATATTATTATGATTGATCATGAGCATAATTATTTTGACACATTTAAGTATTTCGAATGTTCTTAGGGGAAGTACCGTATGTGTTCAAATTTTAGCTGAATGAAACTTTCATGGATTGTCAATTTTCATAATTTTGCATGATTTTACTTTTGCGGATCTTCCTTAAATCCTAACAGGTCCTTATTTTGTTTTTTTTTCATTCATTAAAGATTGTTTGTGGATGAAATTTAAGCCATCCAAAAAGAGTGTAGACACTGCAGTGCTTATCAACGATCCCATTCTCTTTTGACGGCCTTCTTGTTCATTGCACAAAAGCTTGGCCTAAACATGCGTGAATCTATAGATAGCCTATCCCGTAAAAATTTGAATGCATATATACGAGTCAGGATACATAATATATGTTGTGACTCAATTCATCTGCAATGCTCATTTTTCATTGCTTATGTAGACTGTAGTCATTATGGTATCCTCTATATATAGAGTTGTTTTAATTATCATGTCTCCATCAGTGGAATGGACACTTAAGTATGAGCACATACTACACCTTGTAAGTGCAACACTCAAGTGATCTGACATACTTTCCATGGTTGTGGTGACGAAAACTTTGCTTCCTATAGAGTTACCATCCATTGACATGTTTCAAACAGCCATGATTTCTTATAGGAATTTGCATGTACAAATTTGTGCACTGTACTATAAAGTAATACACCTTACCCCCATCACCAATCATTTAGAGTATTTCAGTTTTTGTAAGCTGCATTCAATATAAGTTTTATAGTACTGGCATGTCTCCTTAGGTAATTAGCAAAACCTGAGACATGGCCGATTGTTTAGATATATACAGTGTTAGCAGGATAGCTTACATGACAATTGTAGTGTATTTATCATACAAGTAGAATCCTTTGTACGTTAGCTGCTCTAACCCGATCACGAAGGCAACGCATGTGGGACATGTCCACAGTCCCACTATTGTGTTAATGGCCTGGAATTTGGGTGTGTGTAAGGCTTCTATCATGTGAAATGCGTGTGACATTTCATGACGCATAATTTTTGTGTAGAAGTAAGGGCGATTCCACTGCACCATATTTGTTCTACTTTTCGTACATGTGCAATTCTTTATCTACCAGAAGTTAATGTTACGTACATATAGTTGTGTAAAAGAGCTTGGAAGATCAAATTCACAATCGATAGTAGGTATCGCGAATTGCAGAAGGACTTAGTACATAATTCATGGCGAAATCGCTCTGCTATTTTGCAGTTAATGGTATGCTTAAAGCGCGTTTTGAAGGCTCGAACATAGATCATTCGTACTTTTATAAAGTACTCCAGCTAGTAAACTGACTTTTCTATTTGAATTTAAGATCAAACAAAGATTCCTACTGTGACGCACCTTGTTCTTCGATATCGCCAATCAGGCGCTAAATGTTCAGTTCGCTTTTCTTCAATCGTCGATATTATGGTTCGTTAAATCGTCTGTCTTCTTCGCATGATGTTCTTCCTCCACTGAATTTCTCTCGCTTACGACGCATCAATCATTGCAGAGATCAAACACTTCAAACACTTCGGTAAGGGAAATATGCGACTACATCACAGCTCATGTCACATAACTATCATGTGATAATCGGCCCTTAGCTCAGCAAATTCTTCTTGCAAAATGCCATGTCATCAAGTAAATCAGTGGATCAACGTAGGAAGATTTTGAGTCCTTTATTGTAATCTATATTGAATGCTTTAACCTTTCACTAATGGAAGTTTAGATGTTGCGAGTTTCCAAAGAGTTATTGCTGGTTATTTGTTGATTATCTTGAAAGCTCTTTCAGTAAACAAAATCCCCATTGGCAGAATATTGGGTAGACTTATTAGGGACAGTTTAGTCTATATTCTGTGTCTCTAGGCCAAAGTTTCGATTTAGTTGAGAGGAATAACTGCTAAATACATTTGCTCGAAAAGCGGCAATTATTCGAACGATGGACAGGAAATCGAATCGAAAATCGACAAATAATTTGTGGAAATATAAACAGATGTGTAGCTTAAATGTGTTCATGCAGTCTAAATGTCGTTGTTTGCCATTTTGTACACACACACATACACACACACACACACACACACATGTGTACACACATGTACACACACACAACACATGGTAACACACACACACACACACACACACACACACACACACACACACACACACACACACACACACACACACACACACATGCACACACACACACACACACACACATGTGAACACACACAACACACGGTGACACACACACACACACACACACACACACACACACATACACACACACACACACACACACACACACACACACACACACATGCACACACACACACACACACATGCACACACACACACACACACACACACACACACACACACACACACACACACACACACACACATGCACACACACACACACACACACACACACACACACACACACACACACACACACACACACACACACACACACACACACACACACACACACACACACACACATGTGAACACACACAACACATGGTGATACACACACTCACACACACACACACACACACACACACACACACACACACACACACACACACACACACACACACACACACATATACACACATGCACACACACACAACACACGGTGACACACACACACACACACACACACACACACACACACACACACACACACACACACACACACACACACACACACACACACACATATACACACATGCACACACACAACACACGGTGACACACACACACACACACACACACACACACACACACACACACACACACACACACACACACACACACACACACACACACACACACACACACACACACACACACACACACAATACAATCGTATTATCTTCAATAGTGTAATCCATGCATCTTCATTATTGTGCATAATATTAGTATAATACTTATTGATCTGACTTGCTAAATCTTCAGTATTACAATGCCATAAGTATAGCCGCGTATAGTAGTGATATGTAGCTGTTGGAAAATTAACACATTATAATAATAAAACATTAATTTACTAAATTTCCACATGGAGGCATGGACAACTCCACTCCAAAGCCAAGATCTGCAAATTAAAGCTTAAAGTACAACATTCAAGTTGTTGTAACTCAATACAGGAGTAAACCTTGTGTTGCCATGCACCACATGGATATGCTGCATATATATTACTAATAACAGGTTATTTTTTGTAGAGGCAAATTATTTTTTATGGGTATCAAAAATGCAGCTGTTATATATATGAGACATAAACAATGTAAGCGTAACAAATTAGTTACCCTTACCAGTAGGGGTAACAAATTAGTTACCTCTACAGGTCAGCCAATAGCAATAATACATTCAAATATGTTGCATTTCTGTGTCCCTGGTTTGTTGTTGGTACACCAAAGAGAAAACTGCAGCTGATCAGAAATGAGGTAATCCTGGCACCCTCATGTTTTGCCTTGCCTGATATATATCCCATTTCTGGTTCAAAACCTGAGTAGCTCCAATAAAATGCCCAAGATTAAGCACAATAACAAACTTTGCTTACAAATTCTCCAGAATTGTTTTGAAAACAGTGAAAAAGCCAAGCACAATGCAGACTGGCTTAAAAATGATTGGCCTGGGTAAAAATAACCTGTTTAATGGCTCGAAGTTGGCACCAAGAAACTGTCTATAGCTTGTTCCCTCACATAGCATCTAGCTGAAAACTAAAATTACAAAGTCACATGCCAGCATGTGATTGAGCAACAACGACATAATATATGTGGATTCAGCTTCATATAAGCCCGAATATTGGCCTATAAATCATGACATATATGTGTGATCAATTCATAGGCTTCAAAATATATAACATTTATCACTATGCAAACTTAGGAGTGCTATCACAACAATTCTGGGTATGCCCCACATGCGGACATTGTACTAAACAATATTAATCGTACTTTCAGGTATGAAAGGTTCAGTAATGCCAGACTACCATAATCCTATATAGACTATAATAGAACAATAAAGAAAATATAATTTTCCACAATAATTATAACAAACACCATATTATGTCAACCTTAAAATATATTTTGATAAAAAAAAACAGCCAATATATATTGTACAAATTGGCACCTCTTGGCAAGATCAAAAGCAACATCAAAGGATTGTTTTGAAAACAATGGACAGTTAAACACAAAACAATCACTGATTGTTTACAAAACATTGATATATTGACTGAATTTCCAACTGTTGCAGCTCATGTACCATTGAGAGTACGAATTTGCACATGCTTAGTTAAATTGTATTAAATAATATTTTAATGGTTCACAATATGGTGTTAACATTATTAATGCAAGATAAGCATACATGACATTACAAACAGAATCTATCCATGTGTGGATTAATGTATGTTTCCCTGTTTCTTCAGTATAGTAGCATTTCTCCAGGAAACTTATAAAACAGCCACATTCTGTCGTATTTGACCTAAATGAATGTAAACATAAACCTTGAAGTTCATTCATGGCCTGTATAGGTGACAACTTATAACATGCACAGTACTAAAAAAGTAATTCAAGTTACTCATGAGGACTGCCAATTGCAACCAACACACTATTCACTTGAAAAGCAGAAAAGTAAATACTACAGGTTATATATATAACACATTGTGTAAACATTGCAATTGGTTTGAAAACAAATATTGCTAACTCATTCCTATGAAGATTTATGCTTAAAATAATTAATTTCAAAAGACGATAGCATTCACGTAACCCAGTAGTAGTCTAGTGCACAGCTGCCACTATCCTGATTCACTTCTGTATTAGTATCGAGTTACTCCTCTGCCTTAATACCAATCTTATGAAGAAGGAAAATCACTCTCAAGTATTCTGATATATAAATTATGTACAAAGTGTCAGTTTTACCAAATCTACCTACTCAGTATTTGAATAAAGAAGGAATGACTCTACTCAAAGTTAAATAACAGTCTAAGTCAATTTTAATTGGGTGGCCCACCCTGCTTGAAAGGGCTGGCGAGATCAGAGATATGTATATGTATATAATATAATAATATGTATATATACAGTGAAACCTCTCTAAACCGAACTCTCTGTATTCTGAAAACCTCTCCAGACTGGACATGTTTTCAAGTCTTGCTCTCTATATTTGCTGTACATACAGAACCTCTCTAATCCGGAAACCTCTCCAAACTGAACCATTTCTTTGGTCCCAAGGGTGTTCAGTTTAGAGTAGTTACACTATACACATAATTCTTCGGATGAAGCATTTAATATTATGTTGTGCGATACCTTGTTTTCACTATTCGTTTGTGTTATGCAATATTTCATACTAACCGACTTTGTTTTATCTGGTTTTCACTGTATATATATATATATATATATATATATATATATATATATATATATATATATATGTACACCCCAAGTCTCAATGAAAGCAATAAAGGGACTGAAATAGCAGATTAATGGTTGCTGTTTTTGGCTCTTTTTGCACTTGAACCCCAAAAATGAAGATCAAGAGGAAATCTCTAAGCAGCTTGCTTCGCTATGTAATTAATCTGCTAATTTTCTCATTCTGTATTCTGTAGTCCATGTTCCCTATTGCATGTTTCACTAACTCTCCCCCCCCCCCCTCAAAATTTTAACCGAGATTGAACCCCGGCTATGCAGCCACAAGTACATCCAAGAAATACATACGAACCATGGAAATAATAAGGTGTATCCACTGAGTGACATTTGTTTGCAGCATTGGTATGGTAGGTCTGCATCAACTCGTACACCAGCCGGCAGATCTTGTATAAAAAGATAAGAAATTGTCAAATAGTTAATAGTCATCATCAAAGATGGCACAGAATCAGCTGGCAAAATGGATAGTCAGAAATGAATGATGAGGATGACAGACTTTCTTTTTGCATTCCCATAACACTGCACTTTACTCACATTCGATGAAAATGTACAAACCACAAAGTCACTGTCTGCCAGCAAAAAAACATCAGATACAATTCCAAAGAGAGAGCCAGCAGAGTACCGTATCTCTTCTTGGGCAGACTCTACAATTTTGAGATCTCCATACACTTCATACTCTGAATATCTGGGGAAAATGATGCATATCAAAATTCCTTCTTGCATGCTACACACACACAAACAAACACACTTGTATTATCACTGCCAGATCACTGGCTATGTCAACCCCATTTAGGGGGTTGAGCCATCACGAAACACCAAGATCAATGGTTCTGCTGGCAACAGCCCCACTGATCCTGGCCCCACGATGACCCCCTAAGTGCAGGAGGGGATACTTATCTGTGGGCTTGCAAGACCCACGTGCACAAGGTGAAGAGAGATGAGGTACAGCCCTGAGTGATGGCATCAATATATCCATCCTGCATGATTGAGCTGCATGATTCCCCACCTCCAGCTTGGTGACTTCGGGATAATAGTATATGGCAATACCAGCCATTTGACTGGAATTACACTAACACCTGAGGACAAAAATACCCAAGAGTATTTTGTCTCCAGTGGCGTATGGCTCTCAAGTACAACTAAACTTTGAGTCCTGAGAAAACCAAAACTTTCACACTTCAAGACACACACACACACACACACACACAAACACACACACACACACACACACACATACACACACACACACACACACACACACACACACACACACACACACACACACACACAAGAACACACACACACACACACACACACACACACACACACATGCACACACACACACACACACGCGCGCGCGCGCACGCGCACACGCACACAAACACACACACACACCACACACACACACATACACACACACACACACACACACACACACACACACACACACATGCAGACACCCACATGCAAACAGAAACACACAATGGCATAACAACACATACACATACATGCACATAATAATTATGACTTCACGTGCGTGATTTCATGTTATATATAATATCATAATCAAAAATTGTCCTGTGTTGCAGGTGGGAAATGTCCCACATATGAAGTGCTGACTTTAATCCCCCTCCTTATTCCTCAGACTGTAGTGCACAGTTGAAACTTTGAATAAGGATACCAGGGGTAAGATATAAAGTACTGTAGATGCTGATTTTTTTGCTAGGATGATATTTTTGCTAATTAGCAGGTTTAGGCTATGATCGCAAAAATTTAGGAGTCATTTGCTGCCATTGTCTGTGTAGGTATTGTATGTGTACAGTGTCAACTGCAAAAATTAGATCGCAAATGTTCTTCAGTACGCAGGTGTGACATGTCCCACATGTGAGTTTTCAACAAAATGGCCGCCCTAAAGTGGGCTAAAATCACCCCCCACTTTTCTTACGTTCAGTACGCTTAAAGAGTACAACAAACCTGAATAAAACTTTAATTCAACTATTGAACGCTACAACAGTTCACTTAACGTTGTTGTCACAGCTTCGAAAAGCCGAAAAAACGACGACAGATTCGGACTTTCAAAATAGGTTAAGTGCAAAACCTGGTCATGTAAACGATCGTTTGGAGCAGCCATACTTTGTTAAGAACCTTCTAACAACAATATCCGCTAAATTTTCACCGTGTAAGAACTTACTATTCCTCTTCGTTCCTGAGATGTCCAGCGAAATGTTGTTTTTCACACAAAGTAAAACCACAAACTTGGGGACATGTCAGGAATGGGGCATGCTATCAAAATCTTACGTGGTGAAAATTTAGTTTTACCTGTTGTGATCTAACTGCCGCGACATGCCACCTCTACACAACCGTTTAGATGACTGGGTTTTCGAAACAATCTCATTCATTGAAGAAGTCTCTCTCTTGCCGTTTGTCACAAGGCTGTCACACGATATAATGACGTCACCAACCAAAGGTAACGATCGGTGAAATCGATACTTCTTCCAACACAAACAAATAACTTAAGAACGTCTTGAAAACACTCAATGCGCATAATATAAGACGAAATTCAATACAATTCTCTCCTGTTTGAGAGCAAAAAAGCTTATCGTTAGGGCGACTTCGAAAACTTACACATGACTGACGTGTGCACATCAGTAAAATGTGTTAGCATTCAATCAAATTCCTTTCCAAACCACAGAATGCCCCTTTACTTCCAGAAAGGGACATGTTATACCTGTGTATGCAATATGCGCAAAATTGGAAGCCCGCAGAAAAATCCGCATCTACGGTAATTGTAGTTTCTTCAATTGTAGCAGCACAAAATTGTGCCAGAAAGGCATCCAAATGCATATAATCAAATTAGAATCAAAGTAAACTACAATGTGAGCGCTATACTTAGCAAAGAAATCCAAGGGTCCATTCTGTTAAGGTAATAAAAGAAACAATGCTGGAACCATTAACAGTATCGTCATGCTGAGAAATTCAGCTGCTTTCACCATTGAGCACAGTATGCAAACTTAATAATAATTACGAGCTATCCCAGATTATGCTTGCATGATTGACAATGATACACTATTCCTGAAGTCATTGGATGAGGCCAGCTTTCTGCATCAACACAGGAAGTTCAACTTCTTCACAGGTGTGTTATGTCCGAATCCAGCCATAAGTGTTATAGTACACGGTCACACTCAATAAAGTTCATTATAGCGCTAATCGCATGGGTTTGTATCGCACAGATAGCAAGGTTTTCGTGATGACTTCTGTGCTAACTGGACGTATACGCGAGAATACAATAAAGATGTTTGGACTCTTGCATAGAACATGTGACAGCATGTGACTGCAGTCTGAAGAAGAGGGATGTTTGAGTGTAAATTATAATTCAAAATGGGGTGGTAAGAATATCAATTTGGAGCAACCGCATTAATATCATTGATTCCCAATAGTCCAAACCGCGGTGAAAGATTCCTGGAGCTATATACTTTCTACCGTTCGAGTTATGTCCTGTGTTTTGTGGTTGGAGACTTCCAAAAACAACGAAACACCCTGGACATAACAGTCGTGCTTTGAGCTAACGGGCTGCAGATATCTTTCAGGGCACTTGTGTATCTAAGGAGTCATTTGAACCTATTGGCATGTTCAAAAGCTGAGATTTTTACCACTGCAATTTGTTTTTTCGTCTTCTAAACAGTAGCTGAATAATTAATTAATAATTAAAGAGAACACCAGCATCACGCCAATATGTTGCAAATGTAGAGCAGTAGGTACATGCCAACATTACCCATTGCAGAAAGCAAATACTGGGGGTAAATTTTAGTGCCTGTGAAGCGTCGGCCAATTTGTCTTATGTCCAAAATTGGACATAACTCACCTGCGTTACTATTATTTGAAACCTGGCCATATGCATTATTCAGCAATGTAGGACTACTTCTGATCTCAGAGTCTGGCTATCACATGAATTTATTCAGTCAAATAAAGCATTTTATGGTATGCTAACTTCTGTCTTGCCTCTTCAATAACGCTAGGATCATCTGTTGCAATAAAGACCCTCTTTTTGTCCACTTTATTACCCTTTGCATACAACTGATACCAGTCTTCAACATGCACCATGTATTCAGCAAGGCTATGAAGCTTAGCTTCTACACGAATTTTGTCTGTTCTTCTCACTTGTATTCTGTGAGGGGAGAATATTAATGTACAGTATATACATACATACATATGTATATATAATATATATATATATATATATATATATATATATATATATATATATACATATATATATATATATATACATATATATATACATATATATATATATATATATAATATATATATATATATATATATATATAATATATATATATATATATATATATATATATATATATATATATATATATATATATATATATATATATATATATATACATATATATATATATACATATATATATATAATATATATATATATATATATATATATATATATATATATATATATATATATATATATATATATATATATATATATATATATATATATATATATTATACAGGTGTGCAGGAAGCATTTTAAATTAGGAAGGCCATGCATGCAAGGGATTAGCTGTACTGCATACGTCATGGCCTCATTCGCTTCACAAAAAAATGTACGTGTAGCTAACATAACAGCATATTCCGAAATAGTACCTGTGGTGATCAGGAATGACAGTTATTATTGTTGATTTAGCTCCAAAACCCTACAAAATACGCTGCCTTTTATGATTAGGTCAAGGACTTTAGACGGATAGAGGAATGAAGAAGAACAGAGTAGGGTGATGTCATTTTAACTCTACACCACGTGACAATAAGGTCATTATGTAGATTTCTTGCAAAACACAGAAATGGTGTCAGGAGAAGGCAGCAATCTAGATTACTGTGCCTTACCTCTAGCCCGGGGAGTGATAGTCATACCATTTGCCCTTATACCATCACCACAACAAGTAACAGTAACGTAACAAGGGCATTAGCTGTTGAAAGTGTTCTGCGGACTTTGCATTCAAAGCAGTATTCCTGGAAATCCTGCCGCAACTACTACGGCAGCTGAGTCTATGAATTAACTCCTGAGTAATCTGCAGGGTTCCCACATCCTGAGTAATCTACAGGGTTTCCACCCTAAAAATGAAGAAAGGAGTTGGGAACCAAAGTATAGAGCCATACAGATAGCATATTTAGGAAGTGAGAAGGCCTTTACAAAATAAACAAATGGCATTTGGGGCTTGCAGAGACTTGAGTCTCTCTCCCAGGAATTCAAGTTGAGAGACCTTTGTGCCTAGGACATTCTCAATAGCTGCACTGCCTCCAATCGGAGAACCTAGTAAAGTGGCACTGTTCTGGAAGTTGTCATGGTTGCTATGGTGGTGGTAACCTTGATAATGGACTCAATAGGCGGAAAAAATTGGTAAGAGGAATCTGGATAGGAAACTGAATGTTTTTCCTTAATAAAGTAAGGCAAAGGATTTTCATCAGGGGTACAGAAGATTTCAAGGGAGCTTTTGATCCACACAGCTCCTCAAAAGTTGTAATCCTCAAGCTTTGCAGAAACCTGAACTGTCAGGGAGTCCAGGTCAGAAGGTCTGTTTCGTAAAAAGAGAAACAGGTGCGTCTTCCTCCACAGGGTACGTATAAGTGTCCAGGAATAAAATGCAGAAATGGCCATCTAGAAATAGCTTCACAATTTATAGATCGTTCCTATATAGTTGACTGGATTTTTGCCCAGTTCTTCTTACTGAATGAAAGATTTATATACTCCACGCACCATGATGGTACTACACTAGTCTAGTGATTGCTTCTATAGTAATTGTCTGAAGAAAGATAACAAACCTGGCATACATAGCGGCAGTTTTAGACAAACTTTGCCTCGGCCGCACCTTTAGATCCAACTCAATTCATGTGAAACAACACAAAAAGACAGAACAAGTAGTGAACTATCCTAAAATCACTCCGGGCTATAGGTTATTAACCTTCCGTAAAAAACTGATAACCAAAAACCTGTTTTTTGCGTTTAAACGCCAAAATTGCATGAACATAGATGGTTAAAATGCGAGTTACTGCTTGATTGTAGCACTATGCCCGGAACGATTGGATCAACTATACTTTACGACAACGGCCATTTCTTGACTTTGATGACATCATAGGTGACATCACTGACCACGCACATCACAATGACATCATCACTTTATGCTTCTAACCGGGATCCACCAGCTTACAATGCACTGATTTCTCTCCAGCGTTTTCTCCAGCATTTAGCTAAATATGTACAGATAGGGTTCTCTCCAGCATTTAGTACGTACAGATAGGGTAATAGCACGCATATCACTGTGTATTCGCTAACATTTGTTGTTAACATGATACTTACAAAACGCTGCATGTATTGTGTGAAAAGGAAAGTCATAGTGAAGAATAGTGCTCTCTCTCTTTCGCTTGAACGTATACCAACCACGAATGGATGTCAGTTGTACTGCTGCTGGTGACCACAAACGTCGATATTGTCATTATCATCGCAGATATCAATATAACAATTATTATACGTAAAGCATGCATGTACTAATGTCATTTAATTTCTGCAATATTATATGAATCACAATACAGTTATGCCAATGCACGTGCAATAGCTATTTTAGTGGGCTATTTGAGAGTGGATAATACTAAGATGTCTCTGTTCTCCATGGGAGGTGTATTTTTTGGTGATAAGCTGAAACTTTATCATTGGATGCAGAACAAGGGTTTGCTGGCTACTAGTAAGGAATGCTTGAAATGTGAAAATGGAACACAGATGTTTATTCCAAAAGAGAACTGAGCAAGGGGGAACGAAGGATGGCTATACTTCGCAGTGTCCAGTTTGTCATAGCTATAAGACAGTCTTAGACAATAGCTTTTTTAGGGTGCCAATGTACCCCTTAACAAGTGGATTTTTTTGATGTACTAGTGGAAAATGAATGTCGGTGTGTGTACTGCTGTACTGCAGGCAGAAGTAACAGAGATGACTGCCTTAGATTATTACCAGTTCTTCCGTGATGTTTGCTCCACTCGCCTTCTCAATGGTGGACCAACACTGTTGGGAGGAGATATAGTGGTAGTCCAGATTGACGAGTGACTTTTCGTCCACAAGGTCAAGGTATACAATGATTGTACTTGCTGCTAAGCAGTGACCAGCCATTCACGTATCTTGTAGTTGGTTTTATAACATGTCATTGCATGTATATTCCTCTTTGCAGTCTTTTTTTACAGAATCAATCCTTTGGAGGGGCTATGGGCCGTGGCCTTCTGTATGTCCTTTGTTTAAGTTTCAGTCAAAGCAGCTACATAGTAGCATGCACCTATACAGAATAATTGTGAAAGCTCAACCACCCTGATATATTATATGCCTAAACATGACATAATGTTCACACAATACACCAAACATCCATCTGACATGTCCACAAAAGCACACAAATTGCACACAAACAACCTATTGTCAAGTACAAATACACATTTTTACAAGTGTACATAAATATACATATGGACAGACAATTGATGCATATATGCATGAAACAAATTAAAAAGTTTTTATGTATAAGTTATGTATACATATATATATAACAGGTTATTTTTTATAGTGGCCAATTATTTTTTATGGGTATCTCAAATGCAGCTGTTTTTGAGACATAAACAAAGTAAGGGTAACAAATTGGTTGCCCTTACCAGTAAGGGTAACAAATTAGTTGCCTCTACAGGTCAGCCAATAGCAATAATACATTCAAATATGCTACATTTCTGGGTCCCTGGTTTGTTATTGGTACACCAAAGAGAAAACTGCGGCTGAAATGAGGTAATCCTGGCACCCTCATGCTTTACCTTGCCTGATATATATCCCATTTCTGGTTCAAAATCCAAGTAGCTCCAATAAAATGCCCAAGATTTAGCACAATAACAAACTTTGTTTACAAATTCTCCAGAATTGTTATGAAAACAGTGAAAAAGCCAGACACAGTGGAGACTAGCTTAAAAAAAATTGGCCAGTATAAAAAATAACCTGTTATATATATATATATATATATATATATATATATATATATATATATAGATAGATAGATAGATAGATAGATAGATAGATAGATAGATATAGATGTAGATAATATATATATATATATATATATATATATATATATAAGTTATATATATGGCTCTATCAGTGGTTGTGGGAGATAACAAAAGTTTAGCGCATTGTAATAAGTTTCATACAAAGCATACATGTAGCAATAGTAACACACTCCATAAGTTTGAACCTTCTATCATAATTGTAAGGAAGTTAGTACACGTAACAAAAGTTACCTACAATTCCGTTTTACAGTGTTATGCTAATATTATGCGATAGTTTACCAAAGAATCCTAGTTATGCAGAATAAAAATGGTGTTCTTACGTGTGGCTTATTCTAAAATCAGCAACTGCAAGGAGGAGATGAGATCAGTTTCCTTACACTGCTTGCCGCAGACAATCTTTGGATATATATAATATCCTATTATTGTACATGCAATAATGGGAGATTAGGGTATTTCAAAGATTGTCAACGTCAAAGGGAGTGATGCTCACAAATTGCAGGGAAGGAGGCACACTGTTAATGCTTGTCCTCTTGCTAGAGCAGTGTTGTGGCATCTTTCTCGAGTCAGGTTCATTCTGAGCTCATTTATGTGATCATCTACCTGAAACTCGCCTGTTGTAGCAATACGCATGCATTACACTTTGGATTTTGATTTTTTTAGCTTTAATGTTACTTTTGGGGTGATAAATCGCTTATGTTATACTCGTTAATTATATGTTCAAATATTCGTTAGAGTGTGAATTGAATCAGCAAACACTTTATTCATTATTGAAATGATGAAAGTCCACAATCAAGGAGTGATTGTACAAGAATATCTTCCATGATAAAAGGTTTTAATAATGTATTATAATGACTATATATCTAATATATATATATATATATATATATATATATATATATATATATATTTATGTATACATATAATAGATATACAATGTTATATATTGTACTCATATCAAGAGTCAGAGATGGAGCCTTGAATAAACTGACTTACTAAAGTTCTTGGACTATACTGTGACAGATTATTTTGGCCAGTACCTATAACAGGTTACTTTTTATTGTGGCCAATTATTTTTATGGGTATCCAAAAAGTAGCTGATTTTGAGGCATAAGCAAAGTAATTGTAACAATATAGTTGCCCTTACCAGTAGGGGTACCAATTAAATTGCCTATACAGGTTTGCCAATAGCAGTCATACACTCAAATAATAATAATTATACTATATTTCTGGGTCCCTGCATGGTTTGTTATTGGACAGCAAAGAGAAAAGTGCATGCAGTTGAAATGAGGCAACTTTGCCATTCTTATGTTTTATCTTTCCTGCATGGGATATATCCCATTTCTGGTTCAAAATCTGAGTAGCTCCAATAACATGGCCCAAATTTAGCACAATAACAAGCTTAGTTTACAAATTACCCAGGATTGTTATAAAGCCAGACACAGTGGAACTATATACCTCAACAATAACTGGCCAGTACAGAAAGTAACCTGCTAACTAACAGTGTGGACAGTGTACACACATGGACAACAGTAGCATGGAGTACAAATGCATCTTTAAAAGTTACAATCATATAATTATGCATTGCCAAGCAACTGTACATACTTAAAAACTAATAAGTTTACCCAACGTATGGCTTGGTAATGCCCAAGTTCTTCTTCCTGTTAGAAATAAACTTCATGACTTCTTCATTCGGTCTCATTAGATAGGAGAGGAATTGTCCTGCAAACCATACAAATGGTTTCTCATGAAAGGCAAAAACCCTATCAGCAAACTCTTTAGGAATAGATTTAGGCAGGTATGTTGCCTTTGGACTCATGTATTGAAGTTCAGTCACTAAAATAGTCTGTGTGATAGAATACAGGTATAGTAGTAAGCTTAACAGTATTCCTTCATGCAATGAAACCCTCAAAATGTGATACATATGGATTAGTATTAAGAACCTACGTATAGGGCTAGACATGCATTGGGCTAGACGGACATAGGGATAAGCATACAAGGGGATAGATGGGCATAGAGCTAGACAGAGGTACGTAGGTTGGACTGGGTATAGTGTACCAATTCCTACATCCTGCGTTAACTCCTTATCTACCGATGAACACATTAGTGTAGCATACTTTAGACACCCCTAAAGTATTGTGGGTCTGCAAAAGTGGTCGATTATTGCAAGTTTGGTACCAATCGATAGCTCTTGTCAATCTGAATGCAACGGTCTATTTTGTATGGCCACAATACGTATTATAAAATACAAACATGAAATGGCGACACTTTCTCAAAGACGCGGAAGTGCATTTTTCATTATCTTTTGTTGTTTTGCTGCATCGTATGCTAAACACGAAAGCATGACATGTTGCTGGAGGGTGAAAGATTGCTGAAGTACCAATTGTGTTAACTTTTAAATGCACTTTCCGCTCATGCATTGCACGAAAATGAAGTTTGGTTGAACTGTTCAGGTTAGTGCTTTTTATTCAAGCTTTACTGCAATGAGAGCAACTTTAAAGCCTTTCATAGCAAAATCTATTCCATTAGCTATAGCAGTTTGCCAGTTTCCAATTGCCAGTTAGCATTTTGAATTTGTGAGCACAGAACTTCAGCAGATTAGAAAGGAACTTAGCGGTTGTGATAGGATTAGAATAATTGTTCAACAGTTAGGCTAAATACAGTATAACATGTGCCTATTCCGTAAACAGAGGGGCGTTGTGTGCATGGTTTACAAAGGAATTTGATTGAATAATATCACATTTTACTAATGTGCATGCGTTAGTCACGTGAATGTTTATGAAGTCGCTTGAAATATAGGCCTTCTCGTTCTCAAACCGAAGTGAATTGTATTTAATATCGCAATAGTCTGCACATATCATGCTTTCAAAACGTTCTAATGGTTATTTTCTTGGACTAGAAGAAATATCGATTTCACCGATCGTTACCTTTGGTTGGTGACGCTATCATATCCAGCAACTGCCTTGTGACAAACAGCGAGAGAGAGACTTTTGCAACGAGTGAAATTCTTTTGAAAACCTGGTCATCTAAACGGTTGTGCAGAGGAGCCATGTCGCGGGAGTTAGATCACGATAGGTAAAACTGAATTTCATGCACCACTGTCGCTCTTGATAGCATGATCCATTCCCAACGTGTGCACAAGTTTGTGGTTTACTCTGTGTCAAAAACAACATTTTGATGAACATCTCAGGAATGAAAGAGAATGGTAAGTTCGACAGCGGTGAAAATTTAGATATTTATGTTAGAATGTTCTTGACAAAGTATGGCTAATCTAAACAATGGTTTACATGACCGGGTTTTACACTAAAGTTATTTTTAAGGTCCGAATCTGTGGTTGTTTTTTTCAGCTTTGCAAAGTATTGACAACAAAGTTAAGTGAACTGTTGTAGCATTAAATAGTCATATCAATGTTTTGTATGCCTTTCGTATTCCATGAGTACACTAAACACAAGAGAAGTGGGGGCTGATTTCAGCCGACTTAAGGGCAGCCATTTGGGTAACATTGCACAAGTTGCACATGTCACACCTGCGTAACAGTACACTGTGGTGATTTCTTCATGACAAGAAGACTTTAGTGTGTAGTACAACAGCTTTTCATGAAGAAACAGATCAATACTACATTCACAGATTTTACCAAATAAACTTATGGAATCACTCAGGAAGAACAATCATCATGATTATTAAAATGCATATAAACATATATGTAACGCACTGCTGCTACTGCTTGCTGGTTGAATTCAGCGGCAGGAGCGCAATATAATAATTATTGTAAATCATTTGATATTAAAACTCTTACAAATAATGCACCAATGAAATCACAAAGTGGCAATTTTGGCACAATTTCTATGTGGGATTAGTGAAATCGGTGATTTGGCACTTATCTAGTGATTCATGGAGAAATGCATGTCTTTCCTGAAGCTCAGCCCAGTGATTTTTGGGGATACCCCTGGTATTAGTCAATACTTCAGGCAGAAGAGACTGCTAGCCAATATATAAACAACACTGCCAAAATTGTAGCACTGCCCAAACCAGAGTGTTTATGCAGGAGAAGCCAACGGCAAATGTGTCAGTGCAAAACGATGAAATCTAATAGAAATTGCACCTTCATTGCAAAGTCTCGCCTCCCATTTCAGAAATGGCTTCTAATGCTCTTGTTTTGCATGGCAAAGTAGTACGTCGTGACTCAGGCTGCCTAAGACACTGATATGAGAGTGGATACAGCCATAAATATATTATACCAATCGAATGGCTAAGGGAAGTGTGTTCCACAACTCTTATTCGAATGCCTTGTCATTTGGGAGTCCCTTCAGGGACAAGTGGTTCAGATGGGCGAATCTCTTTCCAAACACAAAGCAAAGGTAATCATTATATGTCTGTATTGAATTAATTATAGGATAGTGACTCAAGTTCTTCATTTGACTGGATACTTTTGTATTGTAGTATTATTGTGGCCAGAGACCAAGGAGGATTCAATGGATTTCTGGGATGGTTGATACATCTATCAGTCCATCTCTTGGTTTTAGGCAGTTGGTTCCCGACCGCACAGACTTTACTACCAATTATTTGTGCACATACACGACATGGCACAAAAGTATGGAGTGATGAGTGGAAGGCATACAGAAATGTCACATGAATTCCTGCCAGCCATAGCCATGGAACTGTAAACCACTCCATTGAGTTTGTGTGACCTCAGGGTATTCACATCTGGGCAATTGAAAGCTATTGGGTCAGAGCAAATTATAAGCTGAAGAAGATGAAAGGTTGCAGTGTGGAGCAGCTACCCAGCTACATAGATGAATCTGTGTGGTGAGGAAAGAAGGGAAGAACCAAAAAGGAGTCTATGTGCCAATAAATTTCTGCTCAGTACCCTGCTTATAGATGATACTGCCTAGCATCTGACACTGAGATACCGAGTCCTACAACTTTGTATGCATCTGACAACTACCCTATTGTCATTGAAATGTTATCAGTCCTTTTGAACTCCACCTTCCAGCTAAATATCTACATGATTGTCATCATGTTGTCATTTATTCCATTGATCCAGAGCTCCCACTTATTCGCATCTATAACAGCTATATTTGCCAGGTTATCATCATTGTCACTGATCCCATTGATTCACAACTCCAACTTCTTTGTATCCATGCAACAGCCATCTGATTGTCACCGATCCCATTGATTTATAGAACTCCCACTTCTTTGCACCCAAATGTGATTTGGTTGTCATCATTGTCACTGATCCCATCAAGTCATCCTAACACTCACTGTTCTTTACAAAAACTGTATTTTGTCCAATTTAAATGGTTATTTTCTTCAATTCAAATAGTCATTTCTCAGCTACATCGCTTAAAAGTATATAAATAGTACAAATAATAAATATTACCCTAAATAATGACGTTTTAGTCTTGATCGTCTGATATATGATGTCATAATGACGTTACAATTTGCTGAAATGTCCATGATTGTTATTTCTAGGAGATCCAACTTTGCACCACAAATGTGGTCATTGGTAGATAAGGGGCTAGCGGTAACAGAAAAACGCGGTTGATATAAGGCTAATATTTTAGCTGCGGCATTTAGGAATATGCACACTGTACCCAGTCCAACCCACCTCTGTCTAGCTCTATGCATGCCCGTCTAGTCCCATGTATCCTATCCCGATGCCCGTCTAACCTTATGCATGTTTAGGCCTATGCTTGTCTAGCCCTGTGCATGTCTAGCATTATGCACATCTATTCCTATGCTCATCCAGCCCTGTGTAGCAAACAGCAATGTTCTTTGACGTTATAGAATTTTATCCCTACATCTTTTTCCATGCTTAAATGTTTTCTATATGGTTCTTGTAATGAAATGTGCAACACAGAAGATAACGAAGTTACACCAACCTCTGGATACATACCTGGTGGCTGCTGTGATCAGCATTCCACGGAATAGCTCCTTCAGCACTTATACATGTATTACTAACTGGAAGGAAAGCTCCCTCCCAGCCCATTTCTTTGGAGTATATCCAACCTTAGGTGCAAACAAAGAATACGTACAGGTACAGTGCTTAAAACATCATTTGGATGTCCCTGCAGAAGTTATTATTATGACTTTATTCTGACATTGTGTCTGATTGAAGGAAGCGTTTATGTCTATAGGTGACTGTTATTGTGTACGTGACAGATGTTAGTTCCGCTACAAATTTCAGCAATAATTAATGTTAGCACATGGAACCAAACAACTACTTTACACCCTATATTTACATATATGTGCATGTATGAAATATGCATGACAATGAGGATATGCCTGTATGCGTATACACATGGGCATGATAATCTCCACCACCTTTTGTGTCCAACACAAGGGTACGGTTAGTCCAATATGCCACCATGAAACAGTGCAGCAGGTGGTGAGTGAAACAACCGAAGCCACAGCCATGGCCGAGATCATAGGAGCAAACAGCCTTCCGTGCTGAAGTACAATTGCTTGGATGCTGTAGCTCATACAATTTTCTCTGCATTAATTCACTCAATTCCTGCAAATTACAACAGAACAACACAAAATATTACACATTTTAATTTTGTGTTCCATGTGTGTGTATGTGTGTACGTGTGTGTGTGTGTGTGTGTGTGTGTGTATGTATGTGTGTGTGTGTGTGTGTGTGTATGTGTATGTGTGTGAGTGTGTGTGTGTGTGTGTGTGTGTGTGTGTGTGTGTGTGTGCATATGTGTGTGGGTGTGTGTGGGTGTGTGGGTGTGTGCATGTGTGTGTGTGTGTGTGTGTGTGTGTGTGTGTGTGTGTGTGTGTGTGTGTGTGTGTGTGTGTGTGTGCATATGTGTGTGTGTGTGTGTGTGTGTGTGTGTGTGTGTGTGTGTGTGTGTGTGTGTGTGTGTGTGTGTTACTCTCATAGCTATATAAGCCACAGTATGATGTTTTAAGCAGTACTAACAATACAGTGAAACCTCTTATAACAAAGTCCCCTAAAAGAGAAAACCTCTCTATAACAAAATACTTTTGTGCATGGGTCCAGATAGATTGCTATGTCTGTATAATAACCTCTGAGTAATGGAAACTTCTGTATCAAAAACTGTTATTCAGTTTCCAAAGTGTTCTTTATAGAGAGGTTCCATTGTAATAATATACTTTTTAACTGGGTCAGCCATTAGCCTGAGGCAGGCCACTCTTAGTCCCCCAGTATCTCACACACTCGCCCACAGACTCAACAACACACTCACCCACACACACAATCAAATTGAATCTGATTATTTGTTTGGTGGCTACAGTAGGTCATTCTTTCATATCCTTGATTGGTAGGAGGGGGGTAGGGAAAAACATGTTAAATGCCTCGCCATTGGTATAGTAGCCCATCTTCACTGCTTGTCTTTTATAATTGCTAAACTTCATTGTGTTGACCTACTAAGCCACTAGCACTAGCACCTCCTTCATGCAATAGTTATTTGCAGGTCAAGAGATAACAGCCTTATGACTTATATTTGTAGGGAATATTCTTTGGAACAAGGCAGGGATTAAATTCTCAATTAAGAGGATCACATTATATCTATATCTATCTATCTATCTATCTATATATATATATATATATATATATATATATATATATATATATATATATATATAATTATATTTATTTATATATATATATATATATATATATATACAGTGAACTCCACTTATAAATAACCCTGTTATAAAGAACTTCTGCTTATAAAGAACAATTTGTTGGGTCCAAGTTTGTGTGCATACATTTTTCCTCTGTTATAACAAACAAACTCCTGTTATAAAGAACTCGTCACTGCTGCCAGTAACTTTTAAATGGGATTTGAAGTGGATTTTGTGTTCTCGAAGGCATTGTTGAAGTGCACAGGGTAGTGAAGAAAATCATTCAAGAAACTAAAATTTGAGCTCCACTATGACCATCAGTGTGAATTATGTCATAATTCTGTTATAATACATAATAACACTGTAATATTTATACTTTGTAATACATTAACATACACTTCTTTTATAAAGAACTTCTGTTATAAAGAACAAATCCTTGTGGATTTCTTGGAGTCAACTGTATATATATAGGCTAATAATAATAATTCTTGACAGTCAATATTGCAGAGAATCATTCCTGGGACAGTGTACTTTTACTATCAATTTTGAGTTATGTACTCAGGGTATGTGCTACCCAAGGCCCTGGAATTGAAATTAATTAACCCTCCACAATTAAATACCATGCAGCCATATGCGTTTGAGCTATCAGTTATCTGGTTAATTTCTGGTAGTTTCTGAACTTAAAGCTGTTTGAACCTTCTATTGTCTACAAAGATTTTTTACTGCTTGTGCTATATTGTCATTTTGATCCAACCCAAAGGAATATATATATATATATATAATTTTGTTGTACTAGGGGGGTGCTGGTGGCTCAGTAGGTTAGCACCGGAAGTTAAGCACTGCGCAGAGGGCACCATCCCACCTAGCTCTATAGGGTTAGCCCTGGGTGATCCCGGACCTCAAACAATTAATTCTTTCACTCATAGGATTAATCTCCTCACAACAGGTGCTTTTAACATAGCTTTTATATACGAGCACTTGGAACTGGACTAAGGTGTACTGTACAGCCTAGGCCACATGCTTGTCCGAAGGTGTTATGTAAACAATGAATTGACTGCCAACAAATGATTTCAATGAGCTACGAATGCAAATTAGCCATTCGTTGTTCAGCTAGTGAATGTGATCACCAATTCGTTTGTTGCTTCTAAGCAATCTGATTGATCATTATTTACCTTGTGATCTTCACTTGCAATTGCAAATGTCGGGCAAAGGTGTGAAGCTTGGCAATATTGCGAAGGAATACCTTATAGAAGTTACTCTACTCAAAGTATCATGATGACTTCAATCACGTTAGAACTGTCAAGAAGAATAATTGGGATGATGTAGGTGTAGAAATAGTCAAAACAGCATCCCGCAAGATGCGGAAAATGGAAAGGTGAGTTCTATCTTAGTGCTTTCTTTTCTGGGCGGCCACCTGCAAAATTAAATTGACACTCTCCATTGTAGCACCGTAATATAATGGGTAGTGTGTCTTAAATATACGGGATATAGTGGAAGGCTATCACCATGCATTGGTCTATATATAGGAAACATTGATTCAACAAATATGAATTCCAAGGGACATATACATACATGTACATGTTTATTGTCACCGCATGTGGGACATGTCCAGGATCTGTTATGATAGCGCTTTCCAGTTTGCATAGCGATAAAATATAATTTTTCGGCGCCTACAAGTTATTGGTCACACAGATATCTCGTGATTTGAGCTAATATTCGGGCGTATACAAATGCCGAATCCGCGTTTAGTGATGTTTTCTGTCGTCACAGTTGCTCTGTCACACGCTGGCTTGTGCCCTAACTGGATGTTCTTCAGAATTTTAGTTTTAGGCTGAGTGCTATACCTGACAGAACAAGCTGGAGACTGTTTCTTGCATGGTGCCAGAATCAAAATATTTTGATTCTGCCCAAAAATTTTTGATCATGGTTTAACTTAGCTAACTTTTCAACAAATGATTTCTTATATAGCTGCTTGAGTGTTTCTGCTGACACAGGAACTTACAAAGTATTATTGTTAAGTGCATGGCTTCCCAAAGAATGTAACACTACTATTGGAATGTAGCATAGTAGGACTTCATTCCTTGACAGTCACTTGGTTGTTATATCAGGATAGCATAGCATTTTACATCGCTTATCTGATGTTCTTTCACTATCAACAACTTTTCCCTATTTAGCGATTCTAATGGCACCCGTGCTTCACCAGAGTGATACTTCACCACTGCTTGTAGCCGTGTGAACAACTTTGTAGAAAGTTTAGAGACACCTGAACTAGGCGGTGAGAGTAAACAACAGTCACTGAGGAGGGATGCCGAAGATGAGGAAGTGGTTCCTTCTTCAATCAAATCCAATTCCACTAGTCACTGACGAAAAAACGATGAATTCTGCTAGTAGAAGACAATTTTTACCCCATATGCACACTATTTCTTTGCACCTGAAGTAAGCATGTGTTTTGGAGTGATTAAAGAGTGATGCAACCTCAAAAGGCAAACTATGAAAAAAATTTCGAATGCCAAACTTTGACAGCCATTTTCACAAAAACAAAAAGTGGTCATAATCTGCGATTTATACTGGCGACGCTCATATTTAGTAGTAGTTAAGACATAGGTGCAAGGGCTGTATGACATAAACTGCCGAGTCCCGAGGGAAAGTGCATTTTATATGCCATACAGCCAGAGTGCCTATGTCTTCAATATCATAGCACCCATTCGTGGACTTTGGGCAAGTGTCCTTGACTTTCAGGAATTCGACGAAGCAATTTGAACGTTAACTATCGAGTTTCCGAAGGGAATCAGCGGTAAAAATCCCCAAAGAAGACTTTTTCAGGTACAATGATAAGTTCGCTTCTTGCGGTGGCGAAGATTGGCTTCTTTTGGTTCAATTGGTATCGTGTTTCTTCAGAAAGTTCTTCAAGGAATATTACAGAGAGGTATTTGCCTGAAAACAAGTTTCCAAGTATAAACTCACGGCGAGTTAGACGCCCATGTTTTATACATTATAAATTCGCTGTATAATCGTACCGTTACCATGGTAACGGATGCTGTATATAATGTAGCTTAACCATCGGTTAAGCAAGGTTAATGGACGTAATGGGGCCCCGAGTGGTGGTGCGGTTACCGTAGACGCTGGTTGTTAAGCGCCCCGCTAATGAGTCTGAGTAGCAAGAAAAATGGGCGCTTAACAATGATAAGCGCTTAACAGTGAGCATAATTTATGAAAATGGCGGATACCCGGACCTACGCGTACAGTAGTGTTATTCGAGGGCATCATGTCTATAAGAGTATTTGGACACCTGTTATTGGTGAAACACTTCACGTTAGAATTGAAGAAAATAACGAACATGATAGATTTGCCGTTTCTGTCTTGAGAGAAGATGAAATCGTAGGACACGTACCTCAAGAAATATCTCGGCTTTTTTCTTCTTTTTTAAATCGAGGAGGAGCGGTAACAGCAGAAGTAACTGGAAAGAGAATTCACGGAAAAGGACTAGAAGTACCCTGTCTATATAATCTTACAGGGAACAAAAAGCTGGTTAGGAAATTGAGAGCCAAACTATCTTGATCTTAATAATATCAACACAACTTTTTAATCATATTTTACAAAGTGTATAAGCATAATTATGGTATATCTATTACTTAAGTATAGGAAAACTGACACATAATCATGTTCATTATGATCACTGTTCATCATCATTACTTTCAGAGGAAAGTATGCGGATTCGTTGCCTGGTTCTCTTCCGCTTGCGTGTGCACGTAATGTCTTGATCACTGTCATCTTCATTGCTGTTGTTGTCAGTTTGCATATCTTGGCTGTATTCTTCTTTGCTGCAACTGCTATCATCCCTGCAGTAGTCTTCATTCACGCTCTGGTCATCTTGAAGTTCACTATCGCTGCCTTTGCTACTGTCACTGTGGCTGTCTGGGCCACTATCTCCACCACTGTTGCTGCCTCCAGGATTTCCTTCATCACCACTATCATCATCTGTGAGAGATTCGTCATCACTGCTGCTGAATAAGTCACATTCATCATCACTGCTAGCCACTGCGGGGATAAAGTAGTCATCAATGCCCATGATTCTGATCTCACTGTCCTCTGATCCATCAATTGCAACTGTAATGCCTGTCTTCTTGAAGCTTTGACGAATTATATCCGTACTGTTGCTGAGCTTTTCCCATGCCTGACCTATCCACCCTGTGAGCAATATGCATCGACGTCCAGCGTTGATATTTCCTTTCACATAGTCTTCCAGATTACTTTGCATATGCTCGGTTGCAAGTCGATCAATCACAGCTTTAAAGGGGGCATTGAATGAGACATCCAAAGGCTGTACCAATCCAGTACAGCCTCCAGGTACATAAATGACATCTGTATTGCATTCCTGTTTCAGCATATCTTGAACAACCTTTGTTGTCTGCGCTCTGTGTACATCCATTACAAGTAGCTTGGGTGCATTGTTCTGAATGGCAACAGGTTTCCAACACTGCCTTATCCACTGCTTTGTAACATTCTCATCAGCCCATGCATTTTCTTGAAACACTACCATGACTCGCCTGTCATATCGGATTCTCTCGTGCATTGAAATGCGTTTTCCTTTGCCACGAAATATGACCAGAGGCTTAACAAGTGTTCCACCATCTCCAAATATGGTTAGCTGAACAGTGCACTGCCTCTTGTCTAGTCCAGATGACCCACTTCTAACCCAGACACTTCTTTCTCCGCGGTCAGAATATGTTGATCCATCTGTAAACGTAAAAGGTAAGGGTGTCTGGTCCATGTTGGCAATAGAACAAGGGAGCCACTTTCCTGTAGAACCGAGCTGGGTACCATTGCTTGCCATTTTTCTAATTTTCTGGTGGAACAACTGGATGGACTGCTTCTTATTCACTGGCTCCTCTTGGCAATGGTTAGTTGGTCTTCTAAGACTAATTCTATGGCGTTTTTTGAAACCAGAGAACCACGAATCACTGAAACAGAAGCTGGCTGCCATTCCAGGGTTAGTTTCAGCCAAAATCTGGGGAGCCTTTGTCTTGAACCACCATGCCTTCACTTTCAAACCCCTCTTTCTGAGATCTTTGTATTCCCGATATAGGCGATCCTCCATCTCCGGGTATTTTGGAGTTCGGTTAAATTTTGCACGCTTGCTTCCTTTCCTGCTGCTCTCAATTTTGTTTTCGTCCTTCAGCCACCTCAACAAAGTCTTGCTGTTCAATCCATACTTCTGACAAGTCCAGTACACGTTGCGATTATTCGAATGGCAAAACCTGAGAATTTTCAACTTCTCTTCTCGAGTGTAACTCTTTCTTTTTAGCCTTGGATGTGTAGACCGGCGTACTACAGTAGACGAATGACCACGATCCATCTGTAGTTTGATTCAAGTTTGCTCCGTACCTATTCAAATCTTAAACAAAAATCCATAGCTAGCTCAGCTCAGCATAAGCCCGCGTTTTCAGCCTACAGTTAGGGCGCTTAACAAAGGGTACCTGGCACGGGAAAAAGCGTATGCACTTAACATATGTATGCGCTTATGTGATGGGGGCGCTTAACAACCAGCGTCTACGGTATTAGTCTTACCCCTAATTGGGGTCAGCCACAATTATACATAGTACGGTGTTAGACGCAGCCAGGGCGCTTAATGGCATACATATCGTCACGCGGGGCTACCCGCAAATGACGCGCGAACCTCGTACATCAATGCTTGCCAGCCATATGCAGCCCTTGTTTCAGTGTCCATAGCAACATCCCTTTGACATTGTAAAAAAGACTCCCACCCTCCCAGCCCCAGGGGGTGACACTACCAATTCATGCACCCAGGGTACCACTATACATGTGTCCATCACCCTGTATATTTATACCCGTCACATTGTCAGTTACATGCATGGTCTCTTTAGTCCTTCTCTCGCACAGATGGCCTGTGCCAAAAGTGCATGCAACTATTCTACCCAGTTATATGTGGGCATCTGGTTCCCTGCCTAGCCCTGAGATGGCACCACTTCTCCATCGGCAGCGTCGATGTGATCAGGCTCCAAGGGTATGCGGTATGGTAATGGGTTTCCATTTCATCCCTCAAAGCATGCGGGTTTATATCCCTAGGAATGATGTCAAGGGTAATACACTATTAATCTACTCGGATGTTATAGAGAAATCAAGTGGATAGGTTCTTCGATAGATCCCCATTGCGGAAATCATATCAGTAGCATTAGCATTAACAACATCCTGATTCCTTGTCATGCATATAGCTGTGCTTTGACAGCACTGCACTTCAAATCTGCCTGGGTGCTCATCCCATGAGGGTAAGGACATCATTCAGGGGAGTCAATCGTGTAGTGTAGTCATCCCCTTTCCTGAGCAGGTAAGGGGCTTAGCTGATACCGCATACCCTGGCCTTCTGCCAGCTTTAAAGCACTTTCGGGCTATAAGCTGAAAGGAACTTATGCCTTATCTCATCCTAGACAGGCAGCGGAACCAGGTACAGTAGTCGGTTACAGGGATCAGGCGATGCAGTTGCAGTCGACGTCACCAGGTGGTTGGTTTCGGGACATAATGCAGGACATTAATATATGTACCTTAAGGTTACAAATGTTAGCAGGCATTTATTTTTGGTGGTAGCATTTTGTACAAAATCTGTAGTTAGCCATTTTGGAAATGTTACCATAACCAATGCTAGGTACCCAATCCTTTCCCAATTCTTTTCTAAATCACCATTTCTAATCTTTATATACAGTACTATACTGTTGCAATAGAAAGCTGCAGAAACAAAACACTGAGATCAGAAAACTTAAGTTTGTAGGTACACTTGGAAGATTGCATCTTGTCGGCATACACCTTGAAGAAATTGTTATCACTTTTGAGTAAATTCAAATCCATAATGATTAAAACGAATATAAGTTACAATCCAATCCAACAATTCTTTTAAACTTTACATGTAGTGGTCCACTGTTTGCTGTATATTTCTCTGTCTTTGCGTAGATTTAACTTCTGTTCAGAGCTGCCATTTTCTCCTGTGCCGTGTAGAGTACATCCTTACAAATTGTACAAGACAAAATATTAGGAGGTACATTTATTAGCAGGTGTAATTGTTAGGTGGCACTTAAGTTATCGAATTTGAGTCTCCCCGCTAATTTCGCTCAAGTTAGTACCCACCAACATTTGTAGCCCTAAGGAGTATATATATATATATATATATATATATATATATATATATATATATATATATATATATGTATATATATATATATATATATATATATATATATATATACACACAATATTATGTAAACCGTTAAAATATTTGTTATGAAAAACAGCCGAAATGGTACAAATTTGTACCTCTTAGCAAGATCAAAGATAACATCAAAGGATTGTTTTGAAAACAATGGACAACTAAACACAAAACAATCACTGATTGTTTACAAAACATTGATATATTGACTGAATGTCCAACTGTTGCAGCTGGTGTACCATTGAAGGTACAAATTTGCACATTTTAGTTAGATTCCTGTTAAATAATATTTTAACAGTTGACATAAGATGGTGTTATATATATATATATATATATATCATATGAAATGGGAACAATCACAAAAGAATAAAATTTTAGCTGGGACTGCTACAGATATAGATAACTCATATTAATCCTTACACCAACAGTAAGTTATTTGAATTATAAGCCACTTGAATCACTTAGAAGTGAGCACAAGAACAAGACTTAATTTACAGTTATAGCAAATGAGCAACTATAAATACATTATGAATAAGTAACACTATCATTGCAAAACTTAACATTTGGGAAAAATTACAATAATTACCTTGAATATGTGTTTTGCCAATTCTTTAGTCATTTTTGTGCTATTTTCCACTTTACTAAGGTTAAACTGTCGCAGTTCTTCATCTGGATTTGTGTAGCAAATCAAAGTAAGTAAGAGATCTAGAGCCAAAATAAGACTCAAGCCCAGTAGCAGCCCTTGAAAAATGGTTTGATTCTGCCAACATTTGTTGATCATGGTTTAACTTAGCTAACTTTTCGACAAATTTAATGATTCCTTGTAGAGTTACTGAGCATTTCTGCTCACCCAGGAACTTACAAAGTTTAATGTCTCTATACATAATAACATATACATATGAATATACACATACATATACATATACATAAAATATACATAGTAACATGTATACATTATGTGTAACTATGTGCTATTCATCATCATGGTTAAGTGGCTTCCCAAAGAATGTAACACTACAATTGGAATGTAGCATAGTAGGACTTCATTCCCTGACAGTCACTTGGTTGCTATGTCATGATACTGTATACGCTCTAATTTACACGTGGTTTAATATTCGCGGATAGGAAGCCATCCGCAAAAGTTCAGACCTGCAAAAATTTAGATCGGGCTCTTGTGCAATGACAAAACATGGCCGTCCACGAATATTAAAATGCGAAAATCGCTAAAAGACAAAATCCGCGAAATGTACGCCCTGCGAAAATTAAAGCACATACGGTATATAATAACCTTCACCACATACCTTCTGACATTGTAAAATATAATATAAGATATCCAACATTGAAAAGTTAGCTAGCATAATTATTATATCATTTTCAGTTTCATAATTGCCTAGCTGAGCATTTCTCTTTTTGCTTAGGAGCTGGGAAAAGCTTCCTAGCAGCATTGACATGGAACATTTAAAACGATATTTGAAAAGATCACCAACATGTATTACCAGCCAAAATTTATTCTACTTCTTATTTGATACTCTAAGGTATGATTATAAGTGGACACAGGGTGTTTATATATAACCATATTTTGTTTGTTCAGATTGCTGGCAGTGCTTACTTTTATACATCAAAAATAAGTGGTTGCTCTTTATGTATCATTAAGTGTCATTGAGATGACACTGCAAATTTTATGTATCAACAGAGTGGGAAGAGATGGTGACTTCTGTGATGTTACATCAATGTCGCGTATATAAAATGTCACGAAATTGTTTATTTAAGTACTATATTTTGTATCCTTAACCCTTTCGATTAGTCATCCACTATAGTGGATGCGCATGTTCACATTTGTGCATATATAATTATCATTGTTCGCCATCCACTTTAGTGGCTCGTCGTTGTTGTGGCTTGTTTCGGGCACAAAATTGAGCAAAATTTTCTTTTTTGTGACTTTCTAACCTTCCTTGCTTATGAGTGACCCTTTCAGGCCAACTTCGTGGAAAGGTATATGTGTACGCCAGCCTTTACAAAGGTGTACTGTGTGTTACAGCAATTAGACGAACCTCGCAACGATTTGCGACTAGAATTGATGAAGGAATTGATGTCAGTCCATTCATCAAGGAAGCGTCTTGAGCGCAGAAGTGCGACGGTGCTCCTTTTAAGTTTATGATATGCTAAAAAGCACTTCCCTGACATTTTACAAAAATCTCTACGGTGCCGGGGTATGCGCCACACCGAAGATCCAGAAATGTACCAGCTACTGCTGCGAGGACCACTGCTCTTCTACGCCTATTCCTCTTTGGGTTATTCCTTATTTTATAAGCTGTATCGAACTAAGAACTGCATGATAAGATTTGGCAGCGAGATACCACGGCCACCATTGAATTCACTGTAAAATATCGTATAGCACTGTATAACATTGTACATTTATTTAGAAGACTTTCGTCTATTGTAGCCCTTTTGTACATGTACATTAGCCATTGAAACTTTGTGTATTGTGTATTCTTACTACAAGTAATACACATACCAAGTTAGAACAATATCACTTAAACTTTTACAATTCGAACTTTAGGGCCTACGATCCACTAAAGTGGACAATGACGCGAGCAATCTACAGGTGCGCGAACTCGAGAACAAAAAAGGGACTTGTAATCCTTCATCACACTAAACAGAAGAATTTAAAAGTAGGGGGTATTCTCTGCTGATGTAAGTGCAGCCATTTTGAGTATATATATATATATATATATGTGTGTGTGTGTGTGTGTGTGTGTGTGTGTGTGTGTGTGTATATATACAAATAAATATATGTATACATACATATAAATATATGTATACATACATATTATATGTATATATATATATATGTATATATATATATTAACACCTTCCAATCTGTAATTCACAATTCCATTATAACATATTCACCCAACGCAGGTATGTTATGTCCGATCTGGACATAAACAAAAATGGCCGCCGTTATCGAAGGAGTGAAATCAATCGGTCTGTTTTGCATGTGCACGAGTAGTGATGTCCAGAAAACACCTTGTGTTATATCTTAAGCATATCTACTTTGTATCTAAGTCATTTAGATTCTTCTGGGGGGTCACAAAACTTCGTATGATGAGTTTTTCTGAACGTATCAGAAAACATAAAAATGCAAAAACGCAGTGGTAGAAACTTAGGCTTTTGGACACAAAACTTGGTTCGAAAGAACACACAGATATCGAACTTACTAAATCCGAATCAGGGTCTTCAGGCTCCACTGCATGGCTGTTATGTCCAAGGATTTATGCAAAATTCTAAGGTGACTAGTTACAATCTGTTGGACATAAAACAAACGGAGCAACGTACAGAGACCCTGATTCGGATTCTAGGGGTTTGAACCTTCGGGAACAATACCTCAAAGTATCATGGTGCAAATCGGTGATTTCTACCACCGCGTTTTTCGATGAAGTTTTCTTGTGGTGTAAGTTAGCTTCCTTCAGTAAAATCACGTGACGTCACATGCAATCGTGCTAGCAGGCTAGTTGTGCTCGTAGTTACTTTTCCACAATCTCGCTATAGTACCAGTTTTCGTTCTTCAGAGAACTACCGAGGAACGTACGTTCGCAGGACTGTGCTCCTTACCAAGTTAATCTCTTATCAGATCAATTAAGTTAGACTTGTTCCAGGCGGCCTAACTGCGCAGTGCACGAATTCGATGTTTTGAAGCCCACAACATCCCCTTAGAATTTACCTTTGCCTTCACAACGGTCGCAAAATAGTTTGGAAAAGCATATTATGCGCTCAAAACATTGGTTCTTCTGGAACTCAAGCGAAAAACGTGTAAAAGCCAGGCAATGACGTCATGGACTAGCCAGCAGGTCGCGCGAACAACACGTGATATAGCCTCTAAATGTGTTCCAATTTTATTACATTCCTCACAACCGCATACACGCCCCACTTTACCTCGGATTCGGACATAACATACCTGCGAAGGGTCCACAAATTTGCAAACCCAAGACAATCAAAGGAAGGATCAAAGGAGATGTTTTGTGTTTGCATGCCTATTCAAAAAACAAAACAATGTAGCTGTAAACAATTTTGACAGTGGAGTTACAGCTGGTACAGCTGATATCTCTATGGGTTTGCAAATTTGGTCAATCCTAGGCTGGAATATATCATAAAGTAATTGTGCATTACATAATGGATATATATATAATTAAGTACACACATGGGCAAAAGAAAAAGGCAGACGCACACAAAAAAAAACAATTATATCATACATAGTTTATAATTGATCACTAAGATAGCAAGCTGAAGGATAGCAAAGAAACATTTAAGGTGAGATCTAGGTAAAATCCCGCGGAAGACAAAGACAAAGTAGAGAATGAAGCCAGATAGCATGCACAATTACGCCAAAGCACTAAAATTTAGTTACCAATTAATGGCCAATAAGAATGCAAAAATAATTGTATCTCTAGAATGTATTCTCCCCTTTCTACCTGGAGAGAGCAACAGCTTAAATATAATGAAAAAGTTGGTGCTTGCTTTTATTAACTCCTGTTCTTCACAAACCAAGCGCTATAAGTATACGAACACTGCAATTTTCGAAGGATTATGAAGCGCCTAAACTGACAAATCGAAGCAAAAAGAGTTTTGCTAGCAATAAGAGTGTAATTCACAATAAGTTTGAGGTATTTTTGACTTCCTACTTGTAAATGTGTCGTTTCTGTGACTTCTCTTTGTTTTCTGATATAGGCCGCCATTTTCATGGAGGTCACTTTCTTTTGGAGGGCAGTGTATAACGTATGGACGGGAGGTCCGTGGTCATTGGTCTCAGGATGGACAATGAGACGTACCATCCGAGTAGCAATTGGTCTCCGCTTGGGCATTGCCCTGACTGTTGACCACCAATTGCCAACACGGTGGTCAAACAGTGGATGTGTCAGGTACTCACGGCTTGAGTTGTCGTCAAAGTGAAGGTCACCTGCTTTAAATACCGATTTTACCCAAACTTGTAATTATGCATGGCGGCACGTTTTAACTTAACTTCTGCATTTTACAATAGTAGACAGGAAAGCAATGTAACCGCCACAAAGGAATGTATACAAAAAATGGCATAGCAAAAGTATACCACTACATGAATAATGATTACCAGATCTTGGTTCAAAAGGAATGGATCGCACTGAAGCTTTCAGAAACAATACAAAATAGTATCTTAAGGTGTAAGAAACGATAAAAGGGTTTTCGAAAAGTTGACACCAAGTTTGTTATGTTACACATGCAGCGAAAACACCACGTATGCACAGACTCTGCATTTGGGAAATCTGCATACTATTTACAATGACGAATCTTTGGGGAGGGACAGAGCCATCTCCGCCCTGTATAGCACAGAGTGAACTGGTTCTACAAGCGTGCATCACCGTACATAGACCGAACATATTGGTAATTCCTTTGCTTGAGTCCATACACTGAACGTTCTTGCCATGTTCCACAACGGCCGTGAATTGCAGCAGAATTTTAGTATGTCTAGCTCTTTATTGAATTTCATTCTGAACCAGATCAACATCAATAAATAACTATTGTAGAAAAAAATTGAGTACCAACAAATCATTCCAGTGTTCCCTATTGTTCAACAAAAACGTCTGAATCTTCAGATAAGTTGCCTTCTTACTCAACATCAGATACTTTTCCACTGTTTTAACTTTATTTCTTCTTCAGGTGACTCAAGCTATATATATATATATGTAATATGGTTGTTCTTCAGAGTGAGGATGCTCAGCCTGATAAGTATTATCAATGGTCAACGCTGGCCCTTGAAGAGGAGACAACCAACTAGGAGAGCCATCTTGTCTTGTCTTACACACCAACCTTCTGCATGGCCTTCTGTTCTTTACTGTGACGGTTGTCCAACTTCCTGACAAATCTGGTGGCCACTGCAAGGAAGAAAATGTCAGCTTATGTTAATTTACAATCACTGCATCAAGACATGCAGCCTAGGATACGTATAAAATATTAATACAAGTATGTCTACATATACGTCTAATATTCTTCTTCTTCTCAACCCTAAATCATACATTCTTCCCCTATTTGACTCATGTGATAATGTGTGGTCTGTTTGCACTAAAGAGGAAAGCCATCAGTTAGAAACACCTTTAAACTTTGCGTGTAGAACTGTCCTTCACAAACATAGAGATCATTCTGCTTCTTTTGCTCGTAAAGAATTAAGTATATCAACTGTCTCTGCTAAATGGAATGTTCACTTGATCCAAACCGTATACAAATGCATATCTTCATATAGAATCACTTACTTATCTTAGCAACCTTTTTCCACTCCAACTTCTCACTATAATACTACAGCATCTTCTACTTCTCAATTAAATCTTCCACGTTTGCGTACTTCCCTCTGCCAAAAGGCATTTAGTTTTGTCGGCATATCCATATGGCGATCTCTTCCAAACAACATTCGATGCTTTGCAGACTTTCGGGTATTTGCGAGACTATGTCAAATCACTTTTTCAGTATTTCTGTACACAACATGCATGTCGTTTCACACCACCCCTTATTTCATTGCCAATGGCTATTATATCCCCCAAAACTGATGGAATACAGTTATTGCTTTGAATTTCCGATCTATTTTATTTTTTGCTGCATCCTACTTCTTGGAATCTCTGTACTTTCTCCTTGTTTCTTTTGTGTTTTCCCTTAAACTCTGTCTCTTTCTTCTTTTCTGTATGGGTGCATGTACGTGCCACTTATAAGTAGCCTTAGGCTAAAGGTTCCCCAGACTAACTAAGAATACCTGATGCATGATACCTGATATGTGTTAGTATAGAGAGTATAGACAGTACACATGGTCATGCATGAAGCAAATTGTATTATAGTGGCTATTGCCGTACAGACTTAGCAACCAATGGTATGTGTGTATAGAGTGGAATTTAAGACTCATAAAGTAGTGTCCCATTCCAGGAAGTCAATGGTCATGAGTCAGATTACTAGACTAATCTTGCTAGATAAAGCATGTGTTGCTGTTGGTTGGCTTCCATTCCAGTGTTGACATGTGGTGACCAGGACAGCAAGTGTACTATCCAAAATTACAAGGAGATATGCCAACATTCTTAATATGGCACATAATAATATTATATTATATATGGTATTATAATATTATGCAGTATATAATATAATAATATTATGATGAAGGGTCCAGTGCATTCTTCAACCAATCCTGTACGTTTTTGTCAAGTTTACATATAATATATTCTAGCAGGTGAGCCAGCCTTCGGCAGGCTCACCTGCTATGTCATGACATATGCATTGTCGTACCATGTGCATTGTTGCATCGTGTGTATTGTTGAGTTGTATGAACAATGACTGTGAACATAATTATTGTGTTTCCAAAAATGCCAATTGTGTACTATACGGTTGCAGGAGTAGTTCATGTATTATAATATGAGAAATGAAAATACAAATTTTACATAATTAGTGCAAACTCCGTTGTAGACAATATTTCTAGTTACCAAGTGAAGCGAGGCTGATTACTTCTGTGGTGGAGGGACCTGATCTCTCGTTTGGCCTGCGTGGCTGTACAATTTGGCGATTTTGTCCTATTTTTTGCTTTTTCTTTAATGAATTGCTCGTTTGTCAAAGCGTTTGGGAGCGAGGCGTGTCAATACTCGGGTTGGGGTGCAGATAGAGAATACCTTTCAGTGTGTGTGTGTGTGTGTGTGTGTGTGTGTGTGTGTGTGTGTGTGTGTGTGTGTGTGTGTGTGTGTGTGTGTGCATGTATGTGGGAGAGACAATGCATGTATGTGTGTGGGGGGAGGTTCTACCTAGGATGAAAATTTTGGGGTGGAAGCTTTCCCCCGCTCCCTTGCTAAATAGAAGCCTGGTATGTGTGTGTATATTATATATGTGTGTGTTTGTGTGTGTTTGTACATGTCATACATATGTGTGTATGTGTGTGCGTTTTGTGTGTGTGTGTGTGTGTGTGTGTGTGTGTGTGTGTGTGTGTGTGTGTGTGTGTGTGTGCATGCGGTGTGTGTGTGTGGGTGTGTGGGTGTGTGTGGGGGTGTGTACGTGTGGGTGTGTTTGTGTATGACGTGTGTGTGCTTGTGTGTGTGTGTATGTGTGCATGTGCATGTGCATGTGTGTGTGTGCGTATTATCTATAGGCTCGATTGTGAGGTTCTGCACTTATTTGTGCACACCTAGTAATTCTGCCTGGTGCATGCATCACTACTGATCGAGTTACATGATCCACTCCTTGGCTGCTAAGCATACAGCATCCCATGGCAAAAACATGGAGTGCGCAAGTCAATGCCTACTTTTTGCATTGTTTGCCCTTAACTTGTACTTTACTAACTGTCATTGCAAAATAGGGTCGAATAGGGAACTGCAGTCTTTTGAACTGGAAAGGCAGCTCACTATCTGAGGGGGTTCTATCGTCGCCAGTGCGCTGTTCTTGCACCGATGCGATACGCCAATATGTCTCAGTGTATCCTTTGCCCGCCCACCCTGAACTCTTGTATTTAAGTCCCATGGAGGCGTTGCACCTCAGCCGTCAAGACAATCATTCGTCTAGTCTTCCACCTCACCTAAATTCTGGCAATAAGCAGAATTCGTAGGGGATTCGCAAAGTACATCTAGTCTCCAGGATACCGCATACGCATTCCATAAACGCTTACAAAAACATGGCGTCTTTTCCGCACAGAAAAAATTCTTGCGGCGCTCTCCTCGGGCAGGGAGAATCGCCTTCTGTCTATCCCATCATGATACTCTCCATGAGGCTCCTCGAAAGTGTGCCGCTTTTAATGTCAATCGCACTTGAGCTGCGGGAGGAGTTTGCGAACAGACAAATTCAGCACTACGGAATTATATATAGAGATATATGTGTTAGATACACATGTACTTCAAGCTTTATATATCTTAAGTTTAGGTATTGTACATGAAAACAGGCTTTAAGTGTTATAAAACAGTCTTATATACTAACAAAGTACATGTGTATCTAATATAAAATTTGAAAAGAACAGGAATAGATGAAAAATTGACTTAACAACTTTTGTGCTGAAGCCTTCATATTATCAATCGCCAAAGAACATTGAACAGGTTATTGTTTATATCCTTAAATTATTCTTTAAGGAATTGCCACTATGTCTGGACTTTTCACTGTTTCATAACATCTGTTGATGTATTCGTCAACAAAGCTTGTTATGATAGCCGTTTGAGCTAATTTTATTGGGTACCTCCAGAATTTGAACTAAGAATGGCCTAAATCTCTGGGGAACCTAAACATGTTGATGCATAAAGGGAATCATTTCAGCTGCAAATTGTCTTCTGAAGTTGCAACAACAAATCCCAGCCCTGAAATATGGCCTATTGGCATAAATTATAGCCATTGGTGCAGTGTTGGAGTCACCAAATATGGGAAGTCCAGCTAGTAGGCTTCCCAAATTTGGGAACTTTACTCTGTTTACCATTCAAAGCAACTGTATTTCAGTGACCTTAAATAATAATTCAAGGGTCTAAAAAATAACATGTCATTGGAACAACTACCGTAGGCATTCATTAATTGCACAGGACTGTACAGGCATACATATAGGGCCAGGAATGCATGGGACAGGATGGGCAAGGATATATAGACATATCACTGGATAAATTGCATGATGTCCTACTAGAGGACAAGTGAAGGAGGTGCATTGACCATACCACATTTCCTCCACCTGTCAAATTGAATGAGATGTTAGAATTTCCTGTACTTTTCCTGTTGTAATGCAGGGCATCATATCTGATACAGTTTGGGGCTCCAGGACATATTCATGTAGTGAACTGCACACATTGTGCATAACCAGCAGATATATATATAAAAGTATTGATTTCCTGGTGAACTAATTGTGAACGAAGTATAAAATTAATGATATACCTAAATCAAATTGGCAGATGTTATATAGCACTACATATTCCAACACTATACATCTACTAGCTATAGCCTATATATATTATATATATATACAAGTCAGGAAGCAAATAACCATGCTGGTAAAGTGTTGCCTGCAGTGGTGGTGGTGGGCTGTGGCTGAATAGGAAGGGACATAGTCATAAACCCTTTTCTTAGACTGACATCTAGCCTGTGTGTGTCGCAGGTATGTTACGACCGATTTCTGGGCATAAAACAAAATGGCCAATGTATACGAGGTACCATAATGATTATCATTCGCTTTGTTCTTCGTCTAAATGTAGGTAGACTTCTTAAAAATAGCCGAAAATGTACAGCATCTGTCCCATATATACTTGGCTTCGAAAGCGAGAAAAGATTGTTATAACCTCCATGAATCGCTTGTCGTGAGTTTCCTTTACACCATACAAATATATGTCAGAAGACAAAGAGGCGGTAATTAGGATCTTGGCTTTTGGTTACGAAAGTAGGTTTAAATACACACGTTCTATACTTGTGTTAGATACTGCAGTAGTCACACTGGCTATTTCACTGCTTCTATGAACTGTTTCATCACAGGTATAACATGTGCCTATTCCATAAACAGAGGGGCGTTGTGTGGTTCACAAAGGAATTTGATAGAATATTATCACGTTTTACTAATGTGCATGCATTGTTGCGTTAATGTGCAACCTCCTTACAATGGACAAAATGTCGCTTGAAATATTGGCCTTCTTGTTTTCTCAAACAGAGGCGAATTGTATCGAATATCGCAATAGGCTGCACATATAGTGTTTTCAAAACATTCTAATAGTTATTTGTTCGTTGCTAGAAGAAGTATCAATTTCACCGATCGTTACCTCTGGTTGGTGACATAATCATATCGCGTGACCACCTTGTGACAAACGGTGAGAGAGACTTTTACAACAAGTGAAATCCTTTTGAAAACCTGGTCATCTAAATGGTTGTGTAGAGGAGCCACGTCGCGGTAGTTAGATCACAATAGGTAAAACTATATTTTCACTGCTGTTGATCTTGATAGCATGCTCTATTCCCGACATGTGCATGCACACATTTGTGGTTTTCTTTGTGTCAAAAACAACATTTTGAAGGACATCTCAGGAACGAAAAAGAATGGTAAGTTCGACACAGGTGAAAATTTCGATATTGATGTTACAATGTTCTTGACAAAGTATGGCTGTTCTAAACGATGGTTTTCATGACCAGGTTCTGCACTCAAGTTATTTTTAAGGTCCGAATCTGTGGTCGTTTTTTCGGCTTTGCGAAGTATTGACAACAAAGTTAAGTGAACTGTTGTAGCATTAAATAGTCATATCGATGTTTTTGTATGCTTTTTGTATTCCACAAGTACACTAAACGCAGGAAAAGTGGGGGTTGATTTCAACCGACTTTTTGGGCAGCCATTTTGGTAATACTGCACATGTTGCACATGTCACACCTGCGATCTTGATTTCCAAAATCTTCTGGTATACTGTTATCTTCTTGATCTTTAACATAAACATCTTCCTTGGCTTCTAAGCATAATAAGTCATAGAGCCATTCAAGTTACTTAAGTGAAGAAAAGAGTTGAAAAGATATTTTTTAACTCTTTCTTCACTTAAGTGATGCATTGTTGTTTTACAAGGTACTGTGTAGCGAATGTGACTCATTATGTAATAATAAAATAAATAATCTGAAAATTGCTCAGTGTGGTAAGCAGCCTATCATCTGAAAGTTTTAAATTCAGAAGTGCCAGAAATAATCACACTAATACAGGTTATTACTACTTACGTATACCATGCCATTTTCAGTACTCAAGTCTCTTTATATAGTTAGTTGTCATGAGATATGTTCCTATTGCCACGAAGGTATTCTGAAAAGTGATTTCTTCCAACATGCTGGTACCAAATGCCTGGGGTTTTGAAAGATTCCTGACAATCATTAACCTCACAAATGACACTGGATGAGTTATGTGCACTTCTAATATGAGATACTAGGTCAAAAGGACTGCCTGATAAGATATAATATGCCAGATAAGGCCCAACAGACTGGTAATTCCATATACCAAGCCGCGCAGTAGAAGTAGCCATTTTGTATCGTCAGTGACGATCGCCCAATATTGCACATTTTTTGAGTCAGTGTCCAATGAAATTGCATTTGGTTTCGATTTGAACCCACGCACTTGTCAGAAAGATGGAAGAGATTGAGTGCCTGAAGGATTTTACAGCTGATCAGCTGGCTCAGCACTTGATGACTTGTGATGTTTTGACTCCGTCTGCTGAAGCGGATGAATTCAAAAGTAAGCTTTCCAAGTTGTCTCTGTAGCACATGGTCGAGACGATATAACTATGATTTGTCCAAAAGATAGCCAGTTCATTCCTAGTATGTTATGTCCAGCAGGTGTGTTATGTCCGAACCCAGCCATAAGTGTAACATTATACGGTTTCACTCAATGAATTTCTTTATAGCGCACACATAGATAGCTACATTTCCGTGAAGACATCATGTGCAAACTGGATGTATGCGCGAGAATACGAGAAATATGTTCGGACTGTTACGTAGAACATGTGACAGCATGTGACTACTGTCTGAAGAAGAGAGATGCTTGAGAGGAAAGTTTATTGTAAAATTGTGGTGGTAAAAATCTCGACTCAAAGCAACAGCAATAGTACCATAGGGTTCCAAATAGTCCAAACCATGGTGAAAGATTCCTGGAGCTTTGTACCTTCTACCGTTTGAGTTATGTCCCGTGTTTTGTGGTTGGAGTTCTCTGAAAACAATGGAAACCCCTGGACATAACAGCCGTGCTTTGAGCTACTGGGCTCCAGGAATCTTTGAGGGCTTGTGTATCTAAGGAGTTGTTTAAACCTGATGGCATGTTCAGAAGCTGAGATCTTTACCTCCGCTATTTTGCTTTTTTGTCATTTCGACAGTAGCCGAAGAAATTGTGTGTAGTGGGACGTTTGACTTGTACATTGTCTTAGAGAACACCAACATCATGTCAGTATGTTTGTAATGTACAATAGTAGGTTCATGCCAATATTACTCATTGCAAAAGCAAAAAATGGGGGTTAATTTTAGTGCTTATGAAGCATCGGCCAATTTGTGTTATGTCCAAAATCGGACATAGCTCACCTGTACAAACTTATACAGAAATCATGCTTGCAAGATGATTATGGATTTGAATCTGAGAATATAGTGCATCTTTGACTCATGTCGATGTGGTATCGGACTGACTGTACTTCTTGTTACTATTGCATGAGTTTTATTATTAGCATATACCTCTATATTTAGCTGTGCTTGCCTTATATGAATGTTCTGCATGTTGACTGTTACTATGCTTGTAAAAGAGTGTGCTGGCATTTAAATACAGTGGAAACCGGTTAACACGAAAACGCTTAGCACGAAATATCGCTTAACACGAACGAATTGTCAGAAACCACTGCCAATACATACTAAATTCTATCGGTTAACGCGAAATAATTACTGTTAACACGAAAGAAAATTTGCTGACCTGCAGTACTTTTCACAAATCTCTAGGAACAGAACTTCTGTCTAATACAAGTATCTTCTACTTGAATTCAACAAAATACGAGCGTGTCAGCCATTTTCTTTCAGGGCGTCGACGTCATATGACAACTTGTGATAAAGATGGCTGCTAAAAAAAAGCAGCGTTCTTATTCTGTGGACTTTAAGCTAAACATCTTTGAAGAAGTAGAAGAAAAAGTGCTGTCAAAGACAGAGATTTGCAAGAAGTACAATATTGCTAACTCGACTCTATCAACTTTCTTGAAGAATCGGAAGAAAATCGAGCAGCAGAATGTCAGCGTGTCCAATGGTGGCGCACGAAAGAGGATCAGAGAGCCTGTAAATTTAGACGTCGACGAAGCACTTTACAAGTGGTTCCTCATGGCACGCCAGAACAACATCCCTCTGAGTGGCCCTCTCCTGATGGATAAAGCTACGAAGCTGGCAGAACAACTCGGTGCAACTGATTTCAAGGCAAACGCGGGCTGGTTGCAAAGATTCAAGGTAAGGAAGGGGATTGTAAGCAAAGTCTTGTGCAGAGAGGCAGCATCTGTGGACACAACTGTCGTTGCTAACTGGAAAGCCACTTTGACAAATGTACTGGAAGGATATTCCCCCGACTGTGTGTACAATGTGGATGAAACGGGTCTCTTTTACAGGTGCCTTCCAAATCGAACTTTGACATTTAAAGGGGAATCATGTCATGGCGGAAAGCTGTCTAAAGAGCGCCTAACATTGCTTCTTGGAGCTAATATGGATGGATCGGACAAGGTAGAGCCTCTTATCATTGGCAGATCGGCAAATCCACGGTGCTTCAGGGGTATCAAGAGTGTTCCCCTTCCATATGAGGCCAACAAGAGTGCATGGATGACTTCTACTGTGTGGATCAAATGGATCAAAGGATTCAATGCAAGGATGAAAAGATTAAACAAGAGTGTACTCTTGTTCATCGACAATTGCCCAGCACACCCCAGAGTAGACAAACTGTCCAATGTGAAGGTTGTGTACTTACCACCTCAGACGACGTCCCATTTGCAGCCTTGCGACCAAGGGATAATACAATGCTTCAAGAGGCATTACAGATACACTCTTCTGCAACAGTACATCCTTGCTATCGAAAACAGCGAAGCGTTCAAGCCAACTGTTTTGGATGCTATGGTGTACACCGAGATTGCCTGGAAGAAGGTGTCTGCGGATGCTATTGCCAACTGTTTTCGTCGGTTTTCAGTTCACTGACAGCACCAGTGATGTACAGGACACTGACACTCCAGAAACTCCACAAGACAGTGAATTGGAAGACTTCACTAGACATGCCTGCCTTCTTTCAGGAACAGATCCAGTGAATTCAGAGGAATACACTACCATTGATGATGCAGTGACTACATCCAGTATCATGACCGATGAAGAGATTGCAGCAGAAGTTCACCAAGAGCATCAGCCTGCAGCTGAGGATGATGAGTCTGATAATGATGAAGGCACTGACTGTGTGCTGATCCCACCTTCTAAGGCAGCTGTGCGGGATGCTTTCAACACCCTCCACAGACACTTCCTTTCACGAGATCCCTCGGGTGTGCAAGTTCTTTTGGATTTGGAAAAGGCCAGTGCAGATGCTCTCATCAAAAAGCAGTCTACATTAAAGGACTATTTTAACCCTGCATAACATTGAACTCATCTTATTTAGTCATGTGTATGTAACATTATTAGAATACTTGTGTGTGTCTCAAAGACTCTCAATATTATGTAATTTGCTGTATTCAGAAGCTTTTTTGCATCATTTCATTGATTATATTGTATTCCTTGATTTAGTGACTGTGTATTTGTGTTGTATGCTGAGAATGTATGGCAATTATGCTCAGTACTTTTAACAAGAAATACTGATAACGAGAAATAAAATGTGTTGCACCATGGATTTCTCGTTAAGCAGTTTTCACTGTAATTACCTTGGTGCCACGTGTTCTTTTTCAAGAGTGTTCGCTGCCGTCCGGATTGTTCCCGCGTACTACACGGTGTCAGAAGTGACGCGATGGCTAGCAGTATTGTTCGTTTGCAGCCCCCCGAACCCTTTAACTTCAAGGCACCGGACTTGTGGCGCCGTTGGAAGAGATGCTTCCTACAATTCCGAGGCGCATCTGGCTCCGGCGAGGAAGATAACCGAAAGCAAGTCTCAGCACTGCTTTACTGCATGGGAGAGTCGGTAGAGGACGTATTAGCATCGACCGACATCTCAGCAGATGAACGTAAGAGTTTTGATTCCGTTATCACCCAATTTGACAGCTTTGTCAAGGTATGGAAAAACGTCATCTTTGAGCGGGCTTGTTTTAACTGTCGATCCCAAGAGGAAATAGAGTCCACTGCAGCATTCAACCCCTGCCTATACCAACTAGTCAAGAATTGCGAATATGGAGACATGAAAGACCAGATGTTACGGGATAGAATTGTAGTTGGCATTCGGAATAAAGCTTCATCTCAAAGGATGCAATTGGACGCTAAATTAACCCTAGAGAAAGCCAAGACTCTAAGCCGTCAACGAGAAGCCATCAGAGAACAACAGGTCATTCTCGGGAGTACCACGAAAGCAACCCAATCCATTGACCATATCCACAAGTCCCACCAGAAAGGTAGCAAGAGAAATCAATTTCAATGGTCCAAGCCATCCACTGGTAGAACGCAACCCTCCAAGACCTGCACAAGATGTGGGAGGGGTCCTCATCCTCGCCACCAGTGCGTTTTTCCAACAAGGGACACTTTGCTACCCATTGTTGTTCCAAGTCAGTTACAGAAGTGAGCAACACCCCTCTACTGGAGCAGGAGTATGATGACATTGCCTACCTGAACACACTAGGCTCACAAGATGGCAACTGTTTGACATGTGACATACAAGTTAATGGTCATAACGTGAACTTCAAGGTGGATACCGGTGCCAAAGTCACAGTCATCTCGGAAGACATTACGCATGTGGGACATGTCCACGCTAATTCGGAGGTGTGAAAATTTCGGTCTTTTTTATAGCTTCGGTTCTCAACTTGTAGAAGTTTCAGAGCGTCAAACGAGGGCTTAACAAGTGGGTAGACTTTTCGATAATTTCCCAGTTGAGAGGCCTGTAGTTACTGCGAAGAAGCTAGTGAGGTTTTTCTAAGCCCTACTTAAAAACGAAATGCCTTGGGTGCTACATGCAGGAACGCGTCTAAGACTATTTTTTCACATAAATAGCTATAGCAACACATTTAATAACCTTTCCATGTGGGGCATCGACAATTCCTCTCCAAAGCTGAGATCTGCAAAATTGGCCCTCAAAATGTAAAATTCAAGCTCCTATAACTTCAGGCAGGAACAAAAGTTCTCTTGCCCCCACATGGAAAAGTTGTATTCAATAAATAGCTCGACGTTGGCACCGAGAAACTGTCTTCAGCTTGTTCCCTTACGTAGCATCCAGCCGAAAACTACAATTCCGAAGAACATCCAGTTAGGTCACAAGCCATCATGTGACAAAACAACTGTGACGACAGAAAACGTCACTAAACGTGGATTCGTCTTTCGTATATGCCCAAACAACAGCTCGAATCACGTGATAAATGCGTGACTAATAACTTATAGGCGCCGAAAAATAACATTTTATCACTATGCAAACTGAGAAGCGCTATCATAACAAATCTGGACATGTCCCACATGCGTAGCAAGACCCTAGGATTGGAACTGTCGCAAACTGCCAAGACTCTCCATGGACCACAGCCCCCTAAAAGTTTCAGGACAAGCTAAGGTCAGGTTGGCCTTTAAAGAAAAACACTGCACACAGCCCATTTATGTGTTGCATAATGTCAAGAACAATTTGTTAGGCTTGCCTGCCATCCGTGAGTTACAAGTGCTGTCACAGATCCACACAGTATCTCAACCTGTCCATGAGCCGATCCACACAGTATCTCAACCTGTCCATGAGCCGACCCACGCAGTATCTCAACCTGCCCATTAGCTGACCCCCATCCCAGACCAATTCCCATTACTTTTCAAGGGGCTGGGCACTTTCAAGGGGGGCAGTTACACCATACAGCTAAAACCTGATGCAAAACCATTTGCCCTGGCCACGTAATGTGCCCATTCCACTGAGAGATAAGGTACGAGAGGAACTGTCCCGAATGCAAGCCCTAGGGGTTATTTCACCAGTAAAGGAGCCCACAGAATGGTGTGCAGGGATGGTCGTTGTTCCCAAATCATCAGGTTCAGTCAGAATTTGTGTAGATTTCCGTTCACTGAACAAGAGTGTGCTCCTCGAAGTACACCGATTACCAAAGGTCAACACAACCCTAGCTCAGTTAGCCAAAGCCACAAGATTCAGTAAGGTTGATGCCAGCTGCGGCTTCTGGCAGATACCACTATCAGAAGAATCACGACGTTTTACCACATTCATAACACCATTTGGACGGTACTCTTTCAACAAGCTACCCTTTGGGATTAGCAGTGCCCCAGAGCACTTTCAACGGAGAATGAGCCAGATCCTAGCAGTCCAGGATGGGGTGCTATGTCACATGGATGACTCTCTGATTTTTGGTAGCACTCAACAAGAGCACGATGAGTGACTACACGCAGCTTTGAGCAAGATTCAAGATGCTGGTCTCATGCACTCTGAATGCTAACAAATGTGAGTTCAACAAGGAGGAAATTCACCTCCTGGGACATGTCATCAATCGACAAGGAATTTTGCCAGATCCCCAGAAGACTGACGCTGTTCGTTCTATGGAGAAGCCCCGCTCACCAACAGAACTTCGCCGCTTCATAGGCATGGTCAATCAACTAGGAAAATTTTCTTCAAAGATTGCTGAACTGTCCCAACCCCTCCGAGAGCTTCTCAGTGTCAAGCGAACCTGGCAGCGGGGAACAGCCCAAGACAAAGCTTTTGAAGCGGTGATTGAAGGCAGAGTTGGCACGCCCCACCACATTAGCACTGTATGACCAAGATGCACCAACCAAGATTACCGCCGATGCTTCTGCATACGGCATCGGAGCTGTATATACTTCTCCAGCAACAGAATAAGGTGTGGAAACCTGTTGCGTATTCCTCCAAGTCCATGACTGAGACGGAACGGCAGTACTTTCAGATCGAGAAAGAGGCCCTTGCCCTGGTATGGGCATGTGAGAAGTTTGAAGATTATGTCCTGGGTAAGGAAATTCAATTGGAGACAGATCACAAGCCTCTTGTCCCACTGCTTGGAAAGATGCATCTGGATTCCTTACCACCCAGGATTCTTCGCTTCAGGCTGCAGCTCATGAGATTCAGTTACTCAATTGTACATGTCCCTGGGAAAGAACTCTACACGGCTGATACCTTGTCACGTGCACCACTTCCCTCATCTGGAAAGCCCGAACATGATTCCATTGAACAATTCGTTGTATCCACATTGCCAGCAAATGCCAATCAGTTACAAGAATACCATACAGCACAACCCAACGATGCAGACTGTGCCCAACTCATTCAACTCTGCCGTAATGGATGGCCACAGCGTAAACAGCAAGTCCCTGTGCATATGCGACCTTACTGGTCAATACGAGGAGAGCTAACTATAATGAGGATCTTCTTCTTCGTGGTCGGCGAATTGTGGTCCCTGAAAGCCTCCAAAAGGAGACACTGCAAAAGATCCACCAAGGCCACCAGGGCATCACAGAGTGTTCACTGAGAGCCACATCTTCAGTTTGATGGCTGGGACTCAAGCAACAACTTGAGAACCTGATCCACAACTGTCCAGATGCAGCAAGGCCATGCAGCCACCCATGCAGACAAACCCTAATTTCTACACCCCTTCCATCGCATCCATGGGAATGGATAGCCTCTGATTTGTTTGAACTGGATGGTAAAACCTATCTGCTAGTTGTGGATTACTTTTCCAGATACGTTGAAGTTCAAACGCTATCCAGCACCACATCAGCCAGCGTCATCAAAGCCCTAAAAGCCATTTTCTCCAGAGATGGAATTCCTGCTACAATGGTCAGTGATAATGGACCCCAGTATAGCAGTCACGAATTTCAGAGATTCAGCCAGGAGTACAACTTTATCCACACAACCAGCAGCCCTCACTAAAGGGGTAAAGGGCTAGCGACCATCCAAATTGTCAGAGCCATACTCAGCATTTTTGGCCTACAGGAGCACTCCGTTACCCTGGTGTGGGTATAGCCCTGCTGAATTGATTATGGGGAGGAAGCTACGAAGTGAAATCCCCCAGCACCCTTGCACCTTTATCCCGGAATGGTCATATGTACCTGAGTTTCAAAAGAAAGATCGTGAATTAAAGCAGCGCCAGAAGAAAGACTACCGTATAGCGGGTATTTTTCGGGGGGTAAAATTTTCGTGGTTTTCGTGGTTGCGATTCACCCCACGAAAATTTTACCCACGAATTATTCAAGCCACGCGTCGCCTTCGTCTTTTGCGCGGTCTTTGACGTTTGTTCATTGGTCAACACTTACTGGTGTTCTTAGAACGGCTATTATATCGATAGCTATGTCTTTGTTTCGATATTTTAAGAAAGAAAAGGCAGTCCACAGCTACCAAATCCTCATGGATCTTTAGCGAAGGTGATACCATCTTCGTCCATTGCAGCAGCCAATGTAGAGGTACGCTCTGTAATAACGGCGACAACAAACAGTCGAAAGAGAGGAATATCGTGGAGATTAGAATTTTCTCTTCGGCATTCAAGCTGTTCGCCAACTTCAGCTTCCCAAATCTCTCTATACCAGTCGTAGCCTCGTACCATAGCCTCAACTTCGAAGTAATCCGCCATTTTTACTTATACCATATGGTCGACTCCACGAATTTTTTCCCCACGAATGTGCTAAAATTTTTGAGATGCACGAAAATTTTACCCCCCGAAAATTACCCGCTATACGGTATGACCATCGCCATAGAGTTGCCCTCAAGAGACTTTGCTACCAGACGAGTCAGTATGGGTACACACCCAAAACCAAAAGGATCGTGTCAGTACCCGTTCTCAGACCGGTGTGCAGATTGGCCCACATTCCAGATTGACATACTGGAGTTAGGGAGATGTGGTATCGGACTGACTTTACTTCTTGTTACTATTGCATGAGTTCTATTATTAGCATATACCTCAGAGTCTATATTTAGCTGTGCTTGCCTTACATGAATGTGCTGCACGTTGATTGTTACTATGCTTGTAAAAGAGTGTGCTGGCGTTTAATTAATTATCTTGGTGCCATGTGTTCTTGTTCAAGAGTGTTCGCTACCATCCGCATTGTTCCCGCATACTACAGTCAACTTATTGTCTAGTAAGACGTCACGTACACCAGCTACTACCTCATATTTCAGTGTTCATCTCCTAGTAACTACTTTCACTTTTCCTTCTGTTGTCTAAGAGACCAACCACATCTAAGATTATACTTTTGTTTGTCTGTATTTTATCATCTTGTGGTATCCTGTACCATGCATCTAGTATTTAAGTAGCTTTTACTTTGCTGTATACTCATCCACTCAGTCCTCTCAGTTGTTTCAGTGTTTGGAGTAATTAAGAAATTCATTCTCGTGAACTGTCTCAGCGCTATTGAGATAGCAAGGAATGTTTCGAGGGAATAAACAATACAGTTTACACACACACACACACACACACATACTACTATAATTATAGCCTTTAAAATATCAAATGACACACAGCTGCATGGGATGACAACCTATCGTTGCAGCTTAACTCCCAGTACCGGCTAATACCATCAGCAACCATGCAGCATCCCCTATTATAATCTACATAATAAATAAAGCAGCTATAATTTTATAGTTAAAGCATAATATAAAAATACAACGCATGTCCATTAATATACTTCATAATATATTAACATTATACATCTATAATAATATTATTATATAATCTTCTTACAATAATTATACATCACACGGTAAATGGTGCGCATCCATGCAACACACATGTTATATGCACATGTTTGGTGCATCAGTTCAAAACCAGCTCCATAATCCATGCCCCTCCTACATTTTCATTCAAATTTTGATCAGAAATAGAGAAACATTGTGCATACATATATATAATTAAAATAGAATATTCATGATAATACAGATGTTATTGAGCTTTTTATGATATTGCATGTTATTGAGCTTTTTATGCACAATAGTATTAAGTATTACATGTTTTCAATGTCATTCATTCATTCTGATGATTCAAAATTGTGACCTTAAGCTTAATATCACACTAAAATGTAGTCAGTCAATGCAAGGATCTGGTACTTTTATTGTTGCATAAATGTCTTCCGAGCATTAAGCACAAAAACATGTGAGATGCTTTGTTGGATAACTAGAAGCACTCCTCCTTTGTGTACTCACATGCCATTTGTTAGTGTAAAAGTGTGAACAGTGGAAATGATATGTTTGTAGAATGGAGCATGGATTCAACAAGCAGTAGTTCAACTTTGTATTAAATGTCCACATCAGCCTATTAGTACTCCCTGGTGTTCCCAGTTGATAATCCAAGTCCTTCAACACATCAATTGGAACAGATTCAGTCAGTCGCATCACAAATGTGTCATGTGATCCTCGGTATGGTGTATTACACAGAGACGTACTCTCTGGACAGTTGGCCTCTGGCGAATATTGTCTTGTGAGTGTATACATAATTCGCTGTTTACTCATTATCTGAGGGTTCAGCTTGCTAAATCCATTACCAAGGTAAATGTCACCATTTGCAAATGAGCTAACTTTGTTGACTAGATTATTACTGATATATTGAAAGACATCCTTCATAGTAGCAGGTCTTCTGTTATTGTAAATGATGATTTTATCACTGTAAACTCCTTCATTGTTTAAGAAGTCTACCATTGCCTCCTTATTCTCAGCAATGATATGCACATTTGCCACCAGTGGGTGAATTAAGTTTTTAAGTAATGCATATTTTTCTTCTTTTACTCGATCATTAAGACGAAAATCTGCCCGTCCCTGAAGAGTTAAAGTTATACTGTGATAGTATGTAACTAAATGAATCCTATTGCTAGGAAGAAAAGCTGTAGAAACTGACTCATCACAGGAACTGTTGACTAAGAGCGGGGATTTGTACACCATTATTGTAAGTGGCAGTGATAGAAATAGTGTGCATATCCAAAAACTTTTCTTCCTAATCTTCACCTGCATTGGATTAGGTAGAGGTATGATAGTAGAATTAATAATTTTTATTGAATAAATATATAGTGCTTATTAATTTATTGTTCAGTTCATTTTAAAGCATTTATCATGATGACTATTGTACTACAATAACTATATTTAAATGACAGAGGCTATAACTCTCATTTCAATGCTTATGCCATGCTATAATGAAAAAGCATGGAACTCCACCAAGGTGCTCACTACTCGAATTAAAATCTTATAGTAAAATTTTTACCTTTTATTCCGGACAGCTATAGTGGCTCTAAAATTATAGTCAAAGATGTAAATGCCGCATCTTTTTCACACAAAAGGTATACTAACAGGTTATTTTTTATAGTGGCCAATTATTTTTTATGGGTATCCAAAATGCAGCTGTTTTTGAGACATAAACAAGGTAAGGGTAACAAATTGGTTGCCCTTACCCAGTAGGGGTAACAAATTAGTTACCTCTACAGGTCAGCCAATAGCAATAATACATTCAAATATATGCTACATTTCTGGGTCCCTGGTTTGTTATTGGTACACCAAAGAGAAAACTGCAGCTGAAATGATGTAATCCTGAACAGGTTATTTTTTATATGGCCAATTATTTTTTATGGGTATCCAAAATGCAGCTGTTTTTAAGACATAAACAAGGTAAGGGTAACAAATTAGTTACCCTTACCAGTAGGGGTAACAAATTAGTTACCTTTACAGGTCAGCCAATAGCAATAATACATTCAAATATGTTACATTTCTGGGTCCCTGGTTTGTTATTGGTACACTAAAGAGAAAACTGCAGCTGAAATGGGGTAATCCTGGCACCCTCATGTTTAGCCTTGCCTGATATATATCCCATTTCTGGTTCAAAATCTGAGTAGCTCCAATAAAATGCCCAAGATTTAGCACAATAACAAACTTTGTTTACAAATTCTCCAGAATTGTTATGAAAACAGTGAAAAAGCCAGACACAGTGGAGACTAGCTTAAAAATAATTGGCCAGTATAAAAAATAACCTGTTTACTACAAAATCAACGTAGCCATGCCTGCATGCAGTGTGGCATAAATGATATATTTCATATCTGATTCCCTGCCTTGCTTCTACTATGCACTCCAAGCAGTTTCACATGAGAAGTCACCTTTTTGATGCAGAATAAGCACAGTGTCTTAAATTGAACACAGAAATGTGACTGTATATCAGTCTTATAAAATTAACTGTGAGAACTGAAATTTGAGTTCATAGACAAACAATTCAATAATTGCAGAAGTATTTATACCTTCAGTACATGCAGCATTTTAAAGAAGACCATTACGATTTCCAACTGCTGTATTCCCTGTAGAGTTGGCATCAAAAACAATTTCAGCATTACTTGCTCTTCTGTATATGAATCACTGTGACAAATGTCCCACAAAGACAACAGGTTTACATATAGCAACCTACAGAAGTGGTGTGGAACCATTGCCATGAGCTACTATAATGCTTAAATCGGTTTCAATGGCACATGAATGGGTGCCTTAAATGTGTACTCGTGAATATGGCTTCATGCATCTCATATTTGTCACTCCCACACAATAGGTCAGGTTACGTACATTCTTCTTACGCAGGTAGGTTATGTCCGAAACGGGGAGGATTATTTATGGTAAAGCAGTATTGTTTACATAACAATTACTTTGTTTACATTAAAAGGAATTTCACGCAAGGGTCACATGATTTCAACGACTAAACGCCTTGAACAAGCACTTCGAAGTCAGAGGTCCAAAGGTGTTCTTTCATTGCTGATTTCGTTCTAAGCTTCTCCAAAGACGATTTCGTTCATATTAAAATAAGTTAAGCAGCTATACTGCCATACACACGGCCGTCTTGCTTGGTATGATGTAATCAAACCACGTGACTGCATGTGATGTCAATCTACCGAGCAGTCAAGTTTGATAGGAAAACTTTAACGAAAATTTCGGTGGTAGAGATCTCTGAGTTTGGCTTTGAAACTTTAGCATGTTGTTCCTAAAGGACCAAACCTCCAAAATCGAATCTTGCGACTTTGTACGTCGTCCCATTCCTTTTATGTCCAACGTCTTGTAGCTGAGGACCTTCTTTTTCAGCAGAAAACCCTGGACATGGAAAGGAGCTGCAAGATGCAAGATTCGATTTAGTAAGATTTCAATCTATGCTTTCGTTTGAACCTAGTTTTGTGAGCAAAAGCCCGGATCTTTACCACCGGAATTTGGCATTCTCACTTTTTTCGATATGGTAAAAGAATACACGGCATACGTAACTTTTCACCGTCGTATTATCTTTTTAGCGATTCAGATACTAAGCATATATGTTGTAGATACAGTAAAAGGCGTTTCTAGAACATCTACTTGCATTCAAACAGAAAACAAGCCGAATATTTGAAGGAACACGAAGACGACGCCATTTTGTTTTATGTCCATAAATATGACATAGCATACCTGCGTATTAATAGTACAATACTTACATCCTATATAATGGCTGAGCTGAAAGCATAGTTACATGTAATCCTGTGTGCAGTTGCTTATAGTCTGTAAGTACACAGAATCTGATAAAAAATATAATATAAAATGTAGAGTATAATATGCATGCATGTATACTATGTATATATGCAATTATAGTTATTGTATGACCAACTGTGCATTGACGTATTTATTGCTCGAGTCCCGAGGGCAAGTGTAATGAAAAGCCAATGCACAGTTGGTCATACAGTAACTTACTTGTTGTGGGGCCTAACTTGTTTTTTCTATTAGAGTCTGAGGTGTTTTGTGTCACATTGGGAGGTGTTTTTAGGTAGCTGTGCCATTACTAATCTTGTGTATGGCAAATGAATTGACTTAATTGACAAATGGTAAGTGTTATCATGACACTGGGCACTTGTATATTTCATTCTGCACACTTTTGACAAAAGGTCTCAAAAAGTGTGCAATATACGCTGCAGATACACACTTTTTCCCTTTGATGTTGACCATACAACAAGTAGCAGTATTGTATATAACCAACCATGCCTTGACATACGTCAAGGGCTCTTAGACTATATTTTTAGCAGGAACTAAATTTAGCGTTTTGCAATTGCCAAGATTTAGCGGGCACTAAATTTAGTGTTTGCAAGAAAGTATTGAAAATAATGGTTGCCGTACTAATTTTAGTGAATTATTTGCCATATTATTTTGTATAATTAATCCTTAATAATAAATAATGAATCAGACATGCAATTTTGGTGCTTGATAACATCCTTTCAGTTCAATGCAGCAACTGATTTACTTTCACAAATCTAATGATTATAACCATTCACCTGCATATGATAATCAATTGGAATGACTTTCAGCACCCACAAATTGCAGTATTGAGTTGCACTATTCTTGAGTAGCCACGATCATTCTTCCCGTTAAAAATGGCCGCCGCAATCAAAGTTAGTTTTGTTCTGAGATCTACAGTCCTTGACAGTTAAAGAAAGCTTCTTACCAGGTAATTACAAGTGCAAAGTATCCATAGTTAGTAATGTCGAATGAACATCTATAAAAAATTAAATATTCTGTGGGGTATCTGTAACTTTTGAAAGTTTTTTTACTATTATCCTTTCTTGCCTTGTAGATCATTTTACTGGATATATTTAGGATCTATTCTACCTTTGCCACTAAAATAATTATGAAGAGTGATTTGTTGCATGAATTATCATTAGCTTCTCCAATTTTTGGCTAGTACAATTTTTAATGGGTACTAATTTGCTGGTAGGTCGCTAAATTCACTAAACTAAAGACCCGCTAAATATAGTGCCCTTATAAGGTATTTATACACTGACGATTAGGCCTGAGCCAATTATTCACCATGCATCACCTATAATTTTATTCAATTATTCCTCCAAACTCCACCTATTCTTCTTGAATACACACCCTAATATTTAGCCGAAATGTCCTCCTTAGATGATGGTTTATGCACCGTAACTTCGTTGCTACAAAGTTATATAAGACCTCAGACAGCAGACGACACAATATGTGTACTCATACTTTATACATTGCAGTACACATGATGTGTTCTTGTGCATTACTTCCTATTATAACAGAAAGAGTCATTTAAAAGGGTAGGAAACATTCTATGTCGTGCTGATCTGCCATTTTGTGCTACAATCTTTATGAAGCTCCCTATTATTTGCGAATTATTCCTTGTTCACAGAGGTGCCTATTATTTGTGAAATTATGTGCACATAATTGGCTCAGGCCTACTGACGATTGTGCAATCCTATATTTGGCTCATGCAGGTCATGTATTATAGGCATAACCACCAGGTTGCGAGGTCACAGGTCTATGCATGTACTCCCTCTTCACTTTTGTTTGTGTTGCTAAAGCTTCAGAAAAGCTTTTAATTGTGTAAAAATGACTTCTTCCTACCTTACGTAAATTATAATGTTAACGGTAATTTGGATTCGATCATCAAGCAATCACAGGGCAGCCTTGTTCTTGATCAGTGTATTATTTTGTATGAACTATATGGTTGCCAGGTGCATTGCTCACATATACAGCCCTCAGCCCCGGTCATTGAAAGTTTGTAGATAGATATACCACTTGCCTTTGGCTCAGGGCATATCTACTATCCACAAACTATCCCTGACTAGACTATAGGACTGGTGCTATATAAGCAGTAATTGTTCTTTTTATGTGTGCTGTTCTATTCTGGATCTAGATGTGATTAATAGTAAAATATATATTGGCTGCTAGTCTTTATGAGTTACCACGTGTGTCTCCAGTAATGATTGAGTTGGTCCTGTGATAGTACTATTATTAGCGTCAATCCGGGTCGATACAGTACAACCTCGGCATTCGGGTTGTATAATATACCACCTGAATATAATATTATATGGAATTTACGGATGGACGCAGCAACTTTCAGACTGCGAATCGCCTTTTCTGTGTGTTCTAATTATTCAACTTCTGTTCTACTTTTTCATCCAATTGTTGTAATGTTTCATCAGTCTTAACAACTTGCACCAAATTGTTGTAAATGATGGAAATTCTCTGAACTTTGTTCTGACGGAGGTTGAAGGAGGAACTTTTCCAAGTTGATTAATGTATTTATCTTAGTTGAATCTGTTCTTTTGTATGGTGCTGATTTTTGGGGATGTACGCAGAGGCTTGAAGCCATGGGGGAGCAAGTTTAACTCAGAGGTTTAATTGCGGATCTTCTTTGGGGTGAAGTTGGTATCCGTCATGCACCCTGTATATAAGGCTTCTTTGTTGTTGGAATCTGACATTGTCCCAGTGACCTGGATTGCCAGGGTGAGATGTGCCAATTTCTGGTTCCAAGTACTAAATGACCCATGCAATACATAAAATAATAAGATTCTCAGGAAGGTAGCTGGAGAAGCAATTGAGTGTGGAAGGAATTGAGTGGGTACATCAGATGAGAAAGTGTCTGGAGGACATTGAGTGGAGACGGGGACTGGATGGATCAGAAGTGCATGACCTGTCTGGATGTGAAACAAAAGACATGTTGTCAATGAAGTCATGTATGTTTTGAAGGATGGAGAGAAACTCGAGGTGATGTGGAGATAAGCCAAAGCCATTAGAAAAAAGGGCTAACTGTCACAATGTTCACAACCTGGAGACAAGAATGAACACAAAATGATCGTGATGATTATAGGGGAGCACTGCCCCGATACAAATTGAATCTAGAAGGTGGAGATTCCTAGCTCGTGAAGATAGGGTGTGCAGGGAATGTAAGAGAGAGGAAGTGTAGGATGTCAACCACTGGTTGCTGTCCTGCATGCCCCACATTGGCTGCAGAAAAAGAAGATCTACCGATTGCATATCAGTTGTAAGCACTGAGTTACAAGAGATTGGGAGATGAGGAGTAAGGTGCTGTAGTATTAGATAATGCACATAGGAATAGCAGAATCCAATCAGTAAAATCTGGTCTATATATTAGGTGTTTTTCTGATTAGTGGTCAGGTTATGAATCATCTGTGATAATTATAATTATTTAATATGTCGATGTTACAATTTTGTTGACAGTCTAAATCTATAGTTATATTTTTATATAATTCAATGTTAGACAATTATAATTATAATATGTATGTATATATATATATATATATATATTATGTATATGTATTATGCAAGCCCAATTCAACAGTCTGCGAAGGATGCCACAGGAGAAAGATACAGAGCAGATGCAGCTACTTGCCATGTCATCCCAGAAAACTGGCTCCAGGCACCTCAATCTTCATCAGTGGGACCAAGAATGGAAGATGAAGTAATCCGTATTACTGCCGGATTGAGATTGGGAGTTCCCTTGTATAACCCTCACACTTGCCACTCTTGTGGCAGACAAGTGAATGAACTTGCCACCCACGGGCTTAGTTGTGTTAGGAGTCAGGGTCGCCACAGCCAACATTCAACACTCAATGACCTAATACATAAAATATAGCCATCGGCAGGCATACCCTCCCGTTTAATTAAAGCCCAGTGGAACTGATCCATCCAGCAATGTCCATCCAGATGGGGTCTCCATAGCACCATATGGAGATATGGGAAGCTGCTAGCCTGGGATGTCACATGCAGGGATATATTCGTGCCATCATACCTGAAGAGGTCCAGTGTCAGCCCAGGTTCAGTTTTGGCTACCGAGAATGAGAAGGGGAATCATTACAGATCCATTGCCTCATCCCATATCTTTTTACCAATTGCTGTGGAGACATCTGGCATCATTGGCCCATGCATGCATCATCATTTTCAAGTTGATCAGCAGAAGATTGCAAGAGATGAATGGAGATCCACTTGCAAATTACCATTATATATAAAGTAGCAGGTGTTAGCGTGCATTCAAAGGCCTGGGATACTGTTGCATCGATTTTAGGAACAATAAACTATTATTCAGACTCTTATTATTTACCATCTTTCATTTAAATGGTCTGTATTGTTTCGGGCCCGGGCCTGATATTTTGATTAAAATATTATATATATATACATATATATATATATATATATATATATATATATATATATATATATATATATATATATATATATATATATATATATATATATATATATATATATATATATATATATACATATATATATATATATATATATATATATATATATATATATATATATATATATATATATATATATATATATATATATTTTTTTTTTTTTTTTTTTTTTTTTTTTTTTTTCAGTATAATTTTACTATTCTCAAACAGATACAGAACAGAAAAGAGCTATGACCTAATAATGTTGCAAACATACAGTACATACAGAACAGTGGGAAAAAAACTAAGAAACAATTACACTACTGAACAACCTGATATATATTACACATATTATACATACGTGCATAGGTACATAATTAAAGTACGACTAAAACTACATATATATGTAATGCTTCAAGCGAAAAAAAAAAAAAAACAAGCAAAGACTAACCATTACTACTACCTAAAATTGCTGAAGAGTTAAATCTTTGAATACATACACTGATCTTCTGGCATAGATACTGAAAAGATTTGGGGTCATTGGACTTCAATCTGGTCAGGCGTCCCACTTCCCGGAAGAATTGCATGGCTTCCTCCCCAAAGACCCCAGAAGTCTCCACTGCAATTGGAACAAATGTGTAGCACCTTGTGGCCAGATCACTGTACTTTTGCCTCTTCCTTTGTTCTGCCTGGTTTGCAACCTGGCCAGCTCCAGTTGAGGCCAAAGAGACATATGAAGTGGCGAAGGTGTCAGCACAAGTTACATCCCATACTAATGCTCTCCCGCTCTTCCAAGGGATTACTGTTACCCCGTCAGGACGCTTTCCATCTGAACGGAATAAACCCGGTGGCTCCAGAAGGGCTGGAGTGTCAATTGCAGTGAGGCTTCTCTTCACCAAGTCATTAAGGGCAGCGTGACGTGCTTGACGGCCAATGCTTCTACGGCAGCTCAAACCATGATAGCCTGATTCATCCACGGGATCCCCACACTGCAAGCAGTTATGTGGGATGCACAGAGGAGCGCCTAGGCGTAAACCCACTGCAATCCGCACTGTTTCATCTTCCATTCGCAGGCCTAGGGCTGACACCGGTGGAGCGCATAACCAAGCCCCAGATTCTCTTCTCTGAGAAGCCAGAAGGCGACTTTTAGAAGGGGGGTCAGCACCAACAAGCAGGGAGTTGAAAGATGCCTCAATATGTGGATTGTCCCATGCTTTCTGAACTGAGATATTGGAGCCCGTTGGAGGCTCTTCTCCGTGACCCTGGGACCAGGCTTGCAGTGCTTCTGCTCTGAATGGGCACATGCTGCATCTCAGGGGAGGGGGTAAGATGTAGTTGGAGATTTCAGAGGTGCCAGCAGCAGATGCGAGGAAAGCTGAATGTGCCAGCATGGCAAAACTCCTAATCCCCAGTCCCCCAGCCTTCACTGGCAATGAGGCCTGAGTCCAAGCCCGATCACTGAGTTGGACGTTACAGATGCTCTCCAGCAGAGACTTCAGGAGATCATCCATCTCTAAGAGTATCATGGATCTGAAACAAGGGGCTGAGCGCAAGATGTACAACACCTTAGGAAGGGAAAAAGCACTCCTCAAGAGGCAGAGAGCATCATGGGCGTGGAGAAGCTTCAATCTCTCCCCTAGGAGTTGCAGAGAGTCCTTTTTGGAAGACAGGGTGGAATCGACGGACTCAATTCCCCCTATGGGTGAACCCAGGAGGGTAGCATTGGCTGGGTCTACACAATGAAAAGAAGGAGACACAGTGAGCATGGAGGATCTAGTTTGGGTGTCAGAACAGATGACCTCTGATTTGCTATGATTTAGATGAAGACCTAAAAGCTCAGCTGCACTCTCCAAAACATGTAAATCTTCTTTGACCTCCTCCAAAGTGCCTCCCAAGGTCCCATCATCCAGATAAAACACACGGAACTGTGACTTTAGGCTTGATACCATGTCATGGATAGCCAAACTGAAGAAAAGGGGACCGAGAGGGTCTCCCTGCTGTACACCTTCCGCTGATTCTAAGATGCTATTCCCAAAGAAAAGGAGAGATGGCTGACTGTAGGCTGAGTATGCCAGGGGATAGATTTCGGGGGCTTTGTCCATTACTGAGCTAAGGACCTTGTCCCGATGGATGCTGTTAAAGGCATTACGGAAATCCACCTTTAGCATCAGGCAGCCTGGCTGGATGTTATGCAAGTAGGTACGGGCGGCATGGACTGCAGCCTCAGCACCCATAGGGGTACCATAGCCAAGCTGGAGAGGTGCGAGTAGAGCACCCATTGCATCACAGATGAAGTGGCTGGCACACTTAGCCACTAAACGCCTAAGAGTGCAGCCCACTGCTATGGGTCTTACCCCTCCATCCTTCTTAGTTAAAGCAACCAGAGAAGCCCCAAAGAAAAAAGGTTGGGCAGCTATCAGGACATCACCCCGGATAACAAAATTGACAAATGCAGTTAGTGACTCCATCAGGACACTAGATCCCAGCCCAGCTGAACTAAAGATAAGGTCCTTCAGGTGCTGAGGTCGTAAACCATCAGGTCCACCAGATGAGCCATTGGGGAATGACTGGATTGCCTTCATGACGTCGGAGGCAGTAACAATAATGGGGCTTTGTATGGTCTGTTGAGTGGGGATTACAGAATCTGGGTGTGGCTTGGGGTGTTTCTCCCTCAGAGACTTCAAAGTATCTTCATTTTCGACTGCAAAAACCTCATCAGACGCGGCCACGCGGACTGCGCCTTTGAAATCTCCCTCCTCTAGCTTGGAACTTACTCGGGTCGTGAGGGATTGCAGTGGATTGCAGTATATATTATATATATATATATATATATATATATATATATATATTATATATATATATATATATATATAATATACATATGTATATATATATATATATATATATATATATATATATATATATACATATATATATATATATATTATAGAAAGATAGATAGATAGATAGATAATAAATATAATAATAATAGTATGTATATTTTTTTCCCAATAATTCAAATGGAAACAGAGAGCACACAAAAAGATAATTTAATAAATAAAACAGAGATCATGCATACACCTTAAACAACACAATCCACCTACACCTAGAAAGTAACATTAGTTATGTAGTTAAATAGAACAACAGGCTATCGTATAGAATAAGTGTTAAATCTTTGCACACATACATACACTGATGATTGTGTTGTTTTATGTGTTCTCTGTTTTATTTCTCAAATTATTATTTAGCATGGGTACGTACTTGATCTCTAGCTGTTTCCATTTGAATTATTAGGAAATAAAAAATATATATAACTATATATAATTGTATATATGTATATATATATATATATATATATATATATATATATATATATATATATATATATATATATATATATATATATATATATATATATATTATAATATATATTATATTATATAATAATAATATATATAATATAGTACGTATGTGCGTGACCATGCATGAGTACGCAAGTGTTTCAAGATAAAAAATAATTATTGGTTTTGTTTTGGCTGTATGGGCTTATATGTAAGTCATAGCAATTTTTTAATAGTATGTAGGTATTATAATGATAATATTATAATATAATTTGATGTTTAGTATGCAATAGTTTCCAAGAGTACATACACGTCCACTTCATCTGATTCACCTGTTGCATTGCATGAGAAATGTACAGAATTCACATGTTACAAAAATTGCAAGGAAGAATGCATAAACAGCTTTTACAAAACACTTACATGGGTCCCTTCTATTCACAGTTCATAATGAACCATCATTGCCGGAATGATTGTCTAACTATGCTAATGTGTGGAATGTTTGACATGGAAAGTGCAGAACTGATTTTGTTACAACTGCATGATTACAAATATGCACACCCACCCACACACATGCACACACACACACACACACACACACACACACACACACACACACACACACACACACACACACATACACACACACACACACACACACACACACACACACACACACACACACACACATACATACATTTTGCATGTGGGACATGCAGCATCATGAGATGGATTTAGTATAAACAAAATTTAAGACTATGTATGCCATGTATATACGTATCATGGTCTGGAAAAATACAATATGTATAATTATACACAAATTATAATACTCCAGTCAGAATAAAAAGCACACAAACAAACTATATATACCATGCAGTATAAGTAATGTTAATGAAGAGTTTCCCATTTCTAACTTCCATCCAATGTAGCTCTAACCAGATAAGGAGCTGAATAAGACCCTATATAGATACTGTCTTTGTCCAATTCAACCACTTCTGATGTTCCTTCCACCACCTCACCACCTGGATCATGATAGCTCCTGACAATATGGCCATCATCGGTATCCAACTCAAGGATGAGACCATACTTTGGTAGCTTGTCCACAATGTCAAAAAAACCAAATCGCAACTGCACAATTTGATGATAAGGATGCAGAGTACAGAATCATAATGGCACATATACAGTGGAACCTCTACCATGTACATAACACAAGCAATAAAAAACATCGTTAGATTTAAGGCAAAGGTTGTTCAATTACCTAGGGACAATTAGTGTAGTCCAAAAAATTATGGCAATTGCCCCACAGACTAGGTATCATGAGATTATATAGTGCGACCGTTGGAATATCAACTGCATGCTGGACATCTTCAAGTGTATATATCAAATATTATATCGGTGCTTGGTGAAAAGGTCCGTGCAAGAAGTCTGAGTCATTTGTATCATTTGAATGTAACATGAATCCTTCTCGTGTGCCATCATGGCGTATAAACAGAATATGTTTTTGCATAACTAGCATAAGTGGTGCACAATGCCGACATAATGTTAGGGTTTCTACAGTAGATTCATTATCTTCTGAGCTTGAGGATACGTGTAATATTGTTTCTTCCGACTTTGGAGGAATGTTCAGTTCAATTTAGTTAAATTCTCATTCAGACTGGAGATCATCTGATGCTACTAGCCCAATGGGCCACTATGTAGGATCTCAGCGACAAGGAGAGTGACATGCAATACAATACATAAACAGTAAATAAACAGTAAAATATGCACATGCATAAGCTACTAGACCAAAACACTAAACCAAGCACACGCATAAAGAAAAATACTGGGCCAGACACTAAGAACATGATGCATGCACAGGCACAGAGGACAGTTCTATACTCTACACTACTTGAAGAAAACACTAACTTTACTGCTACACTAATTCAAGACTTGCACTCTACTTGTTTTGAAGAACTATAGGCAAAGACCAGCAGATTGACAAATCTACCAGTCACTTGTTACAGGCAGACAATGACAAATCGGCGCTACATGTGATTGCGCAATAATCTGCAAATGGCAGCTTGCAATAGGTAGCGTTATAATGTCAATTTTATTGTTTAAACTTCCTCTTTGTAGCAGATTTTACAATAAACTTACTTTTTGTTGAAAGATGATATGTTTACACTTTTAAAAGTGAGTTTTAGGTAAATAGCAGATTTTTTGATTATTTTAAAAATAAAGATGTACAGCTCTTTGGAGGGGGCAATGCCCCTCCACCTGAGAGTCAGGGGAGGCAAGTGACCCCCCCTGCCACTCCCCGGTTCCCACGCCTATACATCCTACTTTGAACGGTTCCTACAAACGGTAACTGCATGACTTTCCTCACTTCGGCTTTCGATTTTCTTATTGGTTGCTGCGATGTGAAGGCTTTAGAAGATTTAGAAAGAACAAAACAAGAATTGACACAGTCTACACATGATCAACGCCCGCAAAGTTAGCAAATGTGACACTTTTTTATAACATTGCTCTTTTTTAGAACCACGAAACGTCCCCTTCTGCCTGAGTTTACACTTAACCAACCTGCATAGTATAGCATACTGTTAGTTTTGGTCTTGCTGAAGGATCTTGTTACAAAGTCCATGGAGGATAAGGAGGCAAGGGCAGATTTAGGCAGACTCAGAATTCTGATCTAGCACATGTGAACCCCTCTTTAACCCAAACTGGACAAATTCATCTCTAGTTTTAAAAGGCTTTCACCCTTCTTCAAAACATAAAACACTCCAAAATAACAAAAACAAAGAAACAAAATGCCATTTAATGCAAATAGATTCATATATGAAAACTACTACTAAAATCAAATCCTAAGAGTCACTAAAAGAAGACAGATTCTAAACATAATTCAGGAGTTGCAGAAGCCATTTTGTAGCAACATCATAGCATTTACCATGACAAATGTCCTGTAACACCATGGTCCACTCACTGGTATACCCTGCCGCCTTACATAACTCTTGATACCACCCTGGGAGATATTCCCCATTCGGAGGTAGACATGCAGGCACAATTTAGCAAAATAACACATATATACAATGTCATGCATATTTTTGAAACTTTCTACAATTCTATAGGGTCTATAATGATAAGAAAGGCTCAGAATTAATTCCAGTTTAACAGCCATAGGCGGAGGAAAAGGGGGGGCAGTCACCTCAAAGTATGTCTTTGGCCCCCCAAATAAATATGGTTTTGCCTAATATTATTCTTTCAAATTATAAAACACTCAATGGACATGCAGAAAAAAAGTAGCATAAAGTCCTGTAAAACTACTTAAAAAGTTTTTAGTAGAGCTAAAACTAAAATTGATCTCGTATAGTCACAAAATAGCCCTTTTCTGAACTTCAGGATCGCGGAAGCCATTTTGTTGTGACATCATGGCGCTTAACATTCACAGAGGTTCTTCCACCAGACACTCTGTACTACGTAACTGTAATATAGCATTTCTATGCCTTCACATTATGGCCCACTCAGCTGGTGCCCCCCCCCCCCCCCTTACAAATCTCTGGATCTGCCCCTGTCTATGATGAAGTGCAAGAATAAGCCGCTGGTGCTTCATGTTTACTTAATATCAATGGTCGATATGTATTATCTACATGTAGAGCATTGCACGCTGTCTGCAATTGCATGCAACGATGAGTTATACAGGCCGTGGCCTTAAGCCCCCCCCCCCCCCCCCCCCCACTGGCAAAGCATTCCTCCGCCTATGACAAGTTAGCATGTACCACACACTGTTATGAACATACGTACACCGATCTGGGATAAAATGAAGTTTATCATTCACCTTGCACATAAGTTTTCTAATCCAGCAATTTCGAAGTACAGCATCTGTAATTGGGTGTCTTGTAAGGGCCAGTGCTACCCAAATGGTCCCCCTCTTGCTAAAGGAAAGGTTGTCAGGCATTCCTGGGAGGTTATCTGCAAAGATGTCCCATGTACCCGCCTTGGGCCCCTTCAGGTAATATCTACAGCAGGTGCGCGTATATGGTATCAAATTGAATGTAAAGTAGTTTAATTATAAGACAATCTCAAACATGCATGTACACACACACACACACACACACACACACAC
>CAUJGJ010000444.1:8605617-8608117 GCA_963170055.1 Halisarca cf. caerulea | reverse complement strand
AACCCCCCTTCAGGAACTCCTGGGTCCACCCCTGATTTAGAGAATACCGCGGTATCACATGATATCACAATAAAGGAAAATAATATTGCGGTATTACTAACATGTTATTTTTTAAACCCTTCAATTATTTTTTAAGGTCCCCTGAAATACAGCTGTTTTGAATGCAAAACAGAGTAAAGTCAACAAATTTGTGAACCTTACCAGCTAGAGTTCACAAATTTGTTGACTCTACCACTGAACCAATGACAATTATTTATCCCAATAAGCCATATTTCAGGGTTGGGATTTGTTATTGCAACTTCAATAGACAAATTGCAGCTGAAATGGGTCACTTTGTGCATCAACATGTTTTGGTTCCCCTGAGATTTAGGCCATTCTGAGTTCAAATTCTAGAGGTATCCAATAAAATTAGCTCAAACTGCCATCATAACAAGCTTTGTTTACAAATTTCCTGAGAATGTTATGAAAACAGTGAAAAGTCCAGACATTATGGCAAGTCCTTAAAAAATAATTGAAGGGTATAAAAAATAACCTGTTTACTATATATTCGGTATATTGCACAGCACTACATGCATGTACACATATACACACGCACGCATGCACACACTCACACAAACACACATACACATGCATACAAACAAACACACATACACAACACACACACATACACACACACACACACACACACACACACACACACATGCACACACACACACACACACACACACACACACACACACACACACACACACACACACACATGCACACACACACACACACACACACACACACACACACACACACACACACACACACACACACACACACACACACACACAGGCCGACTCAGTGGCATGTGACTTGAGTGGGCCGATATATTTTGTTTACATGGTATACTGTACCACGTAACCAAAACATTTCATGTTTGTAATAAATTATCATTTGCTTATGGACATACACACATGCATTTGACGCATCTCATAAAAGGTGATACAGTGGAACCTTTGAATAAAAGTGCACTTTGGGACAGCTAGCTCCATTTGTTCTTTGGGAGGAGCTAAATGTATAAAAAACATATGAAGGATGTATTTTGGGACTTCAAGCTGTGTCCTTTGTAGAGAGGTTTATTGTACTCTATCCCTATTTTGGAGAGTCCACCATCAGAGGTTCCACCGTGTTCCTTTTTGTAGCCTGGCCATAAAAGCTAGCACTAGAACCACCCTGGCTTAATGTTATATTCCTTCATCAAGCAAATCTGAAGGATATTGAATCCATTACTAACTATTTTATATATACCATATACAATAGATTTGTAATGGATTCAATATCTTTCAGATTTAAATAGATCATTGAAATTGGTACTGACCGGCTCCGCGTGGCAGTATCAATTTCAATGATCTACATAAATCTGAAAGATATTGAATCCATTATCAATCTGTTGTATATGCATGATATATATAAAATAGTTAGTAATGGATTCAATATCCTTCAGATTTGCTTGCTGAAGTAACTAGTACGGACTACAGATAGGAACATGGCCATCTTTGTAGTATGCATTAATCAATTAAAAATGGTGGAAAATTCGGCAATTGCGTGGCTCGTGACAAGTGAATAGTCCATAGAAATTGCTATAGGATTCTATGGTTTCGAAGATATAGGAGCAAAGCTTACTTTACTCAAAGCTATTCGGTGTTTGCTATCTATGTGTGGTTATTACAACCTGGCCTATAGCTATAATTTCAATAAAGAGTAAGTTTTGTTCTTAAGGCTTCCCAAAATGTTGGGTGGGCCATGGCCCACCTAGCACACACCACACACACACACACACACACACACACACACACACACACACACACACACACACATACACACACACAACACACATGCACACACATTCAGGAAGTCATGGTATATATTTTATACATTACAGTGGAATCTGGTTTATCCGACAGTATCTGTAGCCCACCAGGAGTGGGACAAGTGAAATTGTGTAAAGGTTAGTGATGGGGATTCACAACAGAGTGTTGAATATATTAAGTGAGGTTTCTGGATGAATCAGTGCCAGATAAATCAGATTTGAATGTATACAGTCCAAGTCCAACATTACTAAGTTAACAATTCCAAGTCAACCAACCAACATTATATTCTGCATCATCATGTGAAAAGTAACATAATAATCAAAAATGTACTAAACGAACCTTGTACAAATCAGGAATCTTCTAAACCGAAAGGAAAAGTGCTGATGCATGTGTTAGTGATCAAGTCACATTTCTTCTATATGTGCTGTACATGTACGGCCACATTGGTTCAGACACGCTCCCACTACTTCAAGGTGTCATGAACATTAAACATCAGTAACAGGGGCGTTACATCATAGATACTATGTGGGGTTTCAACACACAGTATTGTTGCCACATACCACATATACATACATTGGAACCACCTACAAAGTTTTAGGCCCATTTACAAATATCCGGATACCTTTATAATCATATACTTT
>CAUJGJ010000444.1:8548117-8600617 GCA_963170055.1 Halisarca cf. caerulea | reverse complement strand
TCGATGATTTAGTGTGACAAAAAAGAATAGCTTTCAAGACATACATCCACTGCTTTTGCAGGACACCTGTTGTTTTGTGTGCAAAAGTAAATACTTTGTCTTGTGTTAATAGAATTTAGCTGGTATCAATATGAATTATAATATAGGAAAAATTGCATATATATTATATTTCCAACTGAATGCATTATAATAATAGTTCTAATAAGCACAGTGTCAAACGGTTATTGTGGGTATATACATTATATATATTATAAACTAGTGGGTTGGACTACATTTACACTGAAATCATTCTAAATCAGTTAAAATACTCACTGATGAACCACAAATTACATGCACACCATAATACAATACAACACTATTAATACTGTCAGTGTAACTGTACGAAAGGGTCAAACTTAAACAACATTGTGCTGAAAACAAGAAACTGATGATGCCTTGCATATATTTTCATAAGTGCTGGGAATATAGACTTATGACAAGCCTGCTTCTGTATTTTCAAAATCAGACTGTAGTTCTGTTAGGAGACGATCCAGTTGCCAAGGTTTGTCCTCCTAAGAGATATGTGTGTTCATACAATCATATTACGTATGTGTGTGTATCTCTCTCTGTGTGCGTGCGTGTGTGTGTGTCCCTCACTCCCCCTCTCCCTCTCAACCTCCCACTCTATCTCCCTTCCTCATGCTTACATGTGTATGTGTGTGGGTGGGTGGGTGTCCCTCACTCCCCCTCTCCCCCTCTCTCCCTCTCCCTCTCAACCTCCCACTCAACCTCCCACTCTCTCTCCCTTCCTCATGCTTACATGTGTATGTGTGTGTGTGTGTGTGTGTGTGTGTATGTGTGTGTGTGTGTGTGTGTGTGTGTGTGTGTGTGTGTGTGTGATTACATGTGTGCGCAAATTAAAGCTATGAGTTGTGTATTTTGTACAATGGCAACTTGCATGTTGGCAACAGAATGATATTAACTTTAACAGGATCAAACTTTTCCTTAAAGGAAAGAGAATAAGACACAAAACTTGAGAGTACACAAGAAGATAGCGGCATTCTCACCTCCCTGATTTGTTCTTCCGGACACAGACTCTGTGCCAAGAGCTTTAGATCAATTTTCCCATCCTTTACGGAAATACAAGATATCACTGAAGAAGTTTGAAACACTTCATCAAGTTTACTATACCTAGCTCACTTTAAGGTAAAGAATGACCAGGTTTCAAATGATAGCTGGGTCTCAGTCAACAAAAATGGCCCCAATAATCGATTGAGAAACAACGCATAGTCAATTATTGTCGATCCTAAATATGTAGACTAAGTTCAACTATTTAATATTTAGCCTTTGATAATAATTATGGATAAAGATACCAAAGGGAACCAGACTATACCCTGTAAACACTGCCAAAAGATTCTAACAACTTCCTTCTTTAAGTTAATTAAAAAGCAGGAAGATGGCCCCGTTCCAAGTGTTAGCTCAGTTATCTGCCCTGCTGGTACATTATTATAATTATTATATAGTATGCAGGTGGGTTTATCAAAAAGGACTTGAGATAATTTTTGGGTTCAGATAAAAGCCCTGCTAGTTTAATGACCAGGTCAAAAGTGTCAGTAAAGAATTAAAAGCCCGGGCCATCATTCAGTTAAATACTGTATTATGTATAATTTATATATTAATAATACTATATATGTATACATAATAAAATAATTATATACGGTATATATATATATATATATATATATATATATATATATATACCAGTTTGTGAAGATAAATGAAAACCTGGGCATGTGTGGTAGTTATCACCTGGGTAATAACTACCAGGTGTTATTCGAGTCAATTTGGTGTAACAGTTAATGAAATCAATTATTGTTAATCAAGTCTACTGATTGAAAATCAATTTGCATGAGGTAGAAGTTGGTTATATCCCAGTTTACTCGCATGATATCCAGGTCATCGCCTGCGACCTCGACTTCGCCTAGGTCTTGGGCGATCACCTGAATATCATGCTTGTACCGGGATTTAACTATAACATAATTATATATTATTGCTACACAGTCTGCACCTGTACAGGAAAAGGGAATGTTATAGTGGGGCAATGTGCTATGACACGTATAGAATACCACACCAAGCTTTGCCCTTCAGCTCAAGGAATGACGGATATACCATCGAGACATCTGCCAACTCCTCTACAGAGGCTCTGGGACTCCATTCAGGGTACTGGGGATGTTGGCCAAAGTCAGGGTACATTTCACAATGTCATTCAGACAAGCATGCATGTCTAGGCAGTCTTTCCCAACTCTTGTGACAGCTCAGAGTATGGATTCCTGTCTCATTCACCCTGGCTCCACAGAGGGCGCAATTGTGTACGCCAAAGGGCTGAGCCTAGACGAAGTCCAACAGATACCTGAATGCTGTTGTCCTTTCGGAGTCCAAAGGCAGAATAGGGTAGGGTACTGAGCCACGTACCAAACCCGTTTTGTTGCGATGCTGTTGGGGTCTGTTTTGTTGGACACCAGGTTGGAAGCAAACGCCCCAACAACTGGATGGTCCTAGGCTCTTTGGCTGCCCATTGCTGCTCCGGTTGGGGTATACCCAAGGAACCTGAACTTGCTTTCCAGAGTCTGATAGCCTCTGCCTTGAACGGACAGGGTTCAGGTGAACAGGTGGGGGAGAGCAAAGCAAGGGTAATTAGGAGGTAGCTGCGGTGGAGGCTATATAGAAAAGCAGAAGGCGCCAGCATGGTAACACTCCTCGTCAGACAGTTGGCTATTGCAGATAGACATAATATTATAGATATATAATATTGTAATATTATTATAATAAACACATTCTTATTTAAAACGTTAAATTCTTTATTATTTTAATAAATTATGAGAATCAGCCTAAAGGTTACAAATTTGGAATCCCAAGTGGTTTACCAGCTCAGTGTTTTGTAAACATTGGGCTATTGTTTAGAAAACAATATTCCTTAGATCTTTTCTTTGATCTGGTTAAGGGTTCCTAAATTGTAACCTTTAGGCTAATTCTCATAAATCAGAATTTAACGTTTCAAATAAGAACGTGTTAATATGCCCATTGCCCTAGAAACAACAGGTGCTTTCAGTGATGATGCCCTTGCCTTTGTCCGGGAATTGGAAAAACACACCAAAGAGGCCACTGATGACCTTTTGTCCTTCCACAAGTTGTGTCAATGTATTTGTGTAACTGTCCAGAAGTTCAACTGCATAGCTGTAGTTGACACTTGCATGGAGTGACTTTATAATAATAGGGCCAACTTGTATTATTAAAAATTAAAAATTAATATTATTATTAAAAATTGTACACATACATATTATATATATATTATATATATATATATATATATATATATATATATATATATATATATATATATATATATATATATATATATATATATATATATATATATATATATATATATATATATACAGTATATAAATTATATATATATATATATATATATATATTTATATATGTATACATATATCAGGGGCACATGTAGGAAGCAATTTTGAAGTGGCAAGGCCATCAAAACCTTGCTTCACTTCAGTGTTCTTCCCAAAGGACCACTTTGGGAATGAAAGGCTTTGAAGACAATCGGGTACGTGCATAGTAACTTTAAAATCACATCTCGTTTACTCCGACTGCACAATACGTATGCCTCTGCGCTGGTAACAATGATCCACATGGGGAGGTGATTGAATAGATTAGGCAATACTAATTTAGCTATGAATAACTTTACGTATCATAACTATGAATAGCTTCACCATTAATAGCCCACAGAATATTCAGGCTATTAAAAAAATTGCAGTGGTCAAAACCGCTCTGGCCGCTGCAGCTCCTACGCTACTGTATATATATATACCTATATATATATATATATACATATATATCTATCTATCTATCTATCTATCTATCTATATATATATATATATATATATATATATATATACATATATACATATATATATATATATATACATATATATATATATATATATATATATATATATATATATATATATATATATATATATATATATACATATATGTATATATATATATATATATATATATATATATATATATATATATATATATATATATATATATATATACAGTGGAAACCGGTTAACACGAAAACGCTTAGCACGAAATATTATTATTATTATTATTATTATTATTTCCACAAGGGAGGTTGCCCCATCAGCCAAGGCTGGTATTAACGGGGAACCACAAATTCAAGTAACAGTAAATGATAATAGACTTAAGATTGGGAAGTGATTATAATAAAAATTAATTAATTAGGTGGAATTTGAGAGAAAGAAAGAAAAAAAAACAATACATAAGTGCATGATTGTGAAAAATGGGGTGAATTGCTGCAAGTGTTGGGATTCAGTTTGCCTCCCCTTTCTTGAAAAAAACATCCATTTTGTTTTTTCAGTATTAATGTTGAGGTCATTGTTACAAAGCCACATTGATAATAGATGGATATCCTCATTTAGCTCAGCTTCCAACCTAGATGCGACCTTGGCAGCATGGTATATTGTAGTGTCGTCGGCATACAACATGACTTTGCTGTGTTTAACAATATTGGGGATCTCATTAACAAAGAGAGAGAACAGTAAAGGTCCCAAAACAGAGCCCTGTGGAACACCATGAGATATCGGCTGCCCTGAAGACATGACACTACCAGCAAGAACACGCTGCCTTCGATCAGACAAATATGATTGAAACCAAAGCAACTCTTCCCCTCTGACACCATATACATGCAGCTTATGCAATAACAGGTTGTGATTAATGCTATCGAATGCTTTCCGCAGATCCAGAAAGACAGCACCCACTACCTCATTTCGGTCAATGCTGGCACGCCAATCGTCGGTCACCTTTAAGAGCACATCTTGGGTGCAATGGTGCGGTCTAAAGCCAGACTGAGCCCAATGTAGCAATGTAGAAATATCGCTTAACACGAACGAATTGTCAGAAACCACTGCCAATACATACTAAATTCTATCGGTTAACGCGAAATAATTACTGTTAACACGAAAGGAAATTTGCTGACCTGCAGTACTTTTCACAAATCTCTAGGAACAGAACTTCTGTCTAATTCAAGTATCTTCTACTTGAATTCAACAAAATACGAGCGTGTCAGCCATTTTCTTTCAGGGCGTCAACGTCATATGACACCTTGTGATAAAGATGGCTGCTAAAAGAAAGCAGCGTTCTTATTCTGTGGACTTTAAGCTAAAGATCTTTGAAGAAGTAGAAGAAAAAGTGCTGTCAAAGACAGAGATTTGCAAGAAGTACAATATCTCTAACTCGACTCTATCAACTTTCTTGAAGAATCGGAAGAAAATCGAGCAAATGGATCAAAGGATTCAATGTAAGGATGAAAAGATTAAACAAGAGTGTACTCTTGTTCATCGACAATTGCCCAGCACACCCCAGAGTAGACAAACTGCCCAATGTGAAGGTCGTGTACTTACCACCTCAGACAACGTCCCATTTGCAGCCTTGCGACCAAGGGATAATACAATGCTTCAAGAGGCATTACAGACACACTCTTCTGCAACAGTACATCCTTGCTATCGAAAACAGCAAAGCGTTCAAGCCAACTGTTTTGGATGCTATGGTGTACACCGAGATTGCCTGGAAGAAGGTGTATGCGGATGCTATTGCCAACTGTTTTCGTCATGCCGGGTTCACTGACAGTACCAGTGATGTACAGGACACTGACACTCCAGAAACTCCACAAGACAGTGAATTGGAAGACTTCACTAGACATGCCTGCCTTCTTTCAGGAACAGATCCAGTGAATTCAGAGGAATACACTACCATTGATGATGCAGTGGCTACATCCAGTATCATGACCGATGAAGAGATTGCAGCAGAAGTTCGCCAAGAGCATCAGCCTGCAGCTGAGGATGATGAGTCTGATAATGATGAAGGCACTGACTGTGTGCTGATCCCACCTTCTAAGGCAGCTGTGCGGGATGCTTTCAACACCCTCCACAGACACTTCCTTTCACGAGATCCCTCGGGTGTGCAAGTTCTTTTGGATTTGGAAAAGGCCAGTGCAGATGCTCTCATCAAAAAGCAGTCTACATTAAAGGACTATTTTAACCCTGCATAACATTGAACTCATCTTATTTAGTCATGTGTATGTAACATTATTAGAATACTGTACTTGTGTGTGTCTCAAAGACTCTCAATATTTAATTTATGTAATTTGCTGTATTCAGAAGCTTTTTGCATCATTTCATTGATTATACTGTATTCCTTGATTTAGCAACTGTGTATTTGTGTTGTATGCTGAGAATGTATGGCAATTAGGCTCAGTACTTTTAACAAGAAATACTGATAACGAGAAATAAAATGTGTTGCACCATGGATTTCTCGTTAAGCAGTTTTCACTGTATATATATATATATATATATATATATATATATATATTAATATATATATATATATATATATATTAATATATTAATATATATATATATATATATATATATATATATATTATATTATTATTTCAAGCAAAACATAGAACAAAACAAAACAGAAGGAAACAATAAACAGCTAACTACAATCTAAACTACAGACAAACCAACACTCGAAATAAAACAACAAATAGAAGAGAAACAGAGAAATCAATCAAAAGAACAAATACAACTATCAGAAGTTAATCTAGTAGGCTTAAATGTTCCCATGATTGAAATCGAATTTCCCTGTTGCACCGCTACTGAAATTCTCTGGATCAAATGTTGGTATGCATTTGGTTCGCCAGATCTTGTGGCAATTTTCCGTGCAATCTCTCGAAGAAACCTTATGGTGTCTGTGCCCATTGCTCCAGTCGTCTCTACGGAAACTGGTGCAAAAAAGTGACTCCCCTCCAGGTGGGAGTACTGGCTAGCTTTCCTCCTCTCTGCCTGATCAGCCACAGCACCTGCTCTGCTTGCAGCCAGGCCCTGGTATGATTGTGCATATGTATCAGAACATGTGACATCCCATACCAAAGGCCTTCCATGCTTCCAAGGGAGCATGGTTACTCCATCCGGACGCTTGCCATCCACCCGGGAGAGGCTGTGCGGCTCAGCCTGACAAGGTACTCCTGCTGCAGTGAGGCTTCTACAGATGATGTCATTGACGCTGCTATGTCTCACATGTCGTCCCAAGCTCCTGCGGCAACTGAGGCCATGGACACCTGTACTATCCACTTGTGAACCACAAAGATGACAGGGGTGTGGAAGACAAAGTGAAGTCCCAAGGCGGAGGCCCACTGCATTTCTGATGGTGTCATCGTCCATGCGGAGACCGATCGAGGAGACTGGTAGAGTCATTAGCCACGCTCCCGACTCCCTCTGCCGAGTGGCTAGCAAACGGCCCCTGGCAACAGTATCATGCTCAACCAAAGAGAGGAGGGTAGATGAAGTAGCCTCAATGCGAGGAGTGTCCCATGCTTTTTGCCTGGGTGCACTCGATCCAGATGGAGCATCAGCATTGTGTCCAGTTCTCCAGGATGCTAGTGCCATGGACTTCAGCGGATTGGATACATCCCTTAGGAATGTTGGCAGAATCTGGTTGGAGATGTTGGAGCTACCCGCAGCAGAGGCTAAGTAAGCAGAAGGTGCCAGCTGGGTAAAACTCCTAATTCCCAAACCACCAGCAGAAATGGGGAGGGATGCCTGAATCCATGCTACATCATTTAGTTCAACATTGCAGATGGTTTGTAGGAGATCTCGTTGCAAATTATCCATTTCCTGTAACAAGGGGGATTCAAAACAAGGTGCTGTACGGAGGACATAAAGCACCTTGGGGAGGCTAAATACATTCCTCAAAAGAAGCAGGGCATCTTGAGAATGAAGAAACGAGAGCCTCTCCCCCATGGTTTTCAGGGCATCAAACTTTGCTTGTAGAGTCCTATTTACGGAAGCAAAGTCACCAATTGGGGATCCCAAAAGGCAAGCTTCTGATGGTGCAACACATCGAAAATCAGGAGAAATAGATTGGAGTGAACTGACTGTAATAGGATTTGAACAAACAATCTCCGTTTTACCGCGATTCAAAACCAATCCAAGTTCCCTAGACGAAGCTTCCAGCGACTGCAAGTCGTGCCTTACTTCAGTTGAGCTCCCCCCCAATGTCCCATCATCTAAATAAAAGAGAGTAAAGGCGGATTTCAACTGAGACACCAAAGAATGTATTGATAAGCTGAACAGCAGTGGGCCAAGGGGGTCACCCTGCTGAACCCCCTCAGCAGAGTCGATGATGGTGCTTTCAAAGAAGAGGTAGGAAGATTTTGAGTATGCAGAATGTACCAGCGGGTATAATGCAGGTGCGTGCAACAGACAGGCCTGTAGCATTTTATCTCTTCTTACACTGTTGAAAGCGTTGGAAAAATCCAATTTCAGTAGGAGATGGTCCTCTGGCATGTGCTGAAGGTAGGTACGTGTCGCGTGTACAGCAGCTTCCGCACCCATGCTAGTACCATAACCCAGTTGGGTGGGGGCTAGTAAATCCGCCATGGCTCCTCGTACAGCATGGCTAGCACATTTGGCAGCAAGGCGACGCAGTGTGCAACCCACTGCAATAGGTCTAACGCCCCCGTCTGGCTTACTGAAGGCAATCAATGATGCTCCAAAGAAGTATGGTCTTGCTGTTGCCAATACCTTCCCACTACAGACAAAATTCACGAAACGGGTGAGTGATTCCACCAAAGACACTGATCCAGGCCCCTCCCTAGCAGAGATGAGATCCTTAAGATGTTGGGGTCTGAGGCCATCAGGGCCTCCTGCAGACCCAGCTGGAAAGGACATAATTGCCTTTATGATGTCATCGGATGTAAGATCTACTGAACTGCAGGAATCGAGCGATGGAGTTGGAAATGCAGCCGACATGGGATGTGGGGGTGGATGCTTCTGTTTGAGGAGCTCAATGGTACTGTCATTATTTGGGGCAAAAGTTTCATTGCTACTAACTATCCTCACTGCTCCACGGACATCCCCTTCCTCCAATTTGGCAGCTACTCGAGCTGCCAAATTCTTTAGTGGATCCTTTGGGGGTTTAAAGGTTGTCGGATTGGGGTCTCTTTCTTCATTTACCGCCTTGATGACTGAACTTGCAAGGTTGCGTCTATGACCTCCTCTCGCTGGGACATGCAAGCATCTCCGACCGAAAAGGAAGAGGCGTTCCCAGGCTTCAGGGCTATTTTCCCTTGTTATTTTATTCAGGATCTCCGACAGTTTAGTGGCGATAACGTTCCTAGCTGGGCGAGGTACCCTCTTCAAAATCTTACATTGAGGTCGGCCTGGATTCAGAAAAGAAGAGGTGGGATTGATGGCATCGTCTCGCGACTGGAGTTCTGTTCCTGGCCATGGCGGATCGCTTGAGCAATTCTGAACGTCTCCTGGAATGACTCCGGAAACCACTGACAAAGGAACTTCTTCGGAGCCAGGACATCTATTGGCGATAGGTCCATGAATCATCACCTTGCCATCCAAGCGCACAGGCAAATCTCTGTTGCAACCTGAGCAAGCACCTCTGACAGCCTTTGATCCGTTTTTCGGCATGGTCAAAAAGCATCGCGAAGAGTAAAAGATTACTTGCTTAAGATTTTCGTAGCTTCTTATTCTGTCAGTTACCGATCTGGGAACAAACTTTGGGAAATGCAATTCAGCTAACAAACAAACAAAAACAATGTATAGATCTTTCCAAATGTTGTCGTTTTTGCTGTGTTGGCTTAAGTCCTATGTAGCAATTTTATAATAGTATGCAGGTATAGTAGAATTCAATGTTAGTACTATGTAATATATATATATATATATATATATATATATATATATATATATATATATATATATTATTATTATATTGTTTTTACTTTCACCGGAAGTGTCCGGAACGTCCGGAACGATGTCTATATATATATATATATATATATATATATATATATATATGTCAACAACATGGCGGACGCAAAGTCGGTACGTAATCTTTCGGCTATATTTCGGTAAAATTTATTCGTTCGCTTCTGATTTTATCAGCGAAGAGTCTTTTCGACCAGAAGAGTTCTTCGAAGACGATTTCCAAGCGATTCGAGTTTCCAGGGCCGTTGGCGGCCCACGAGTTTTTTAAACTCGAATCGCTTGTTTTAAAATATATTTGTCATGGTGTGGGGGCAAAAGTTGCGTGAATCAAAGAGTACCGTGGGTTCATACATCAGCAATGTATAGCCCTGCTACTCTGATGTGGCCCAGGTCAAGGGTCTTGTCATGCAATCTCCTGCCCAGCCAAAGCTGTAGCACACCAACACAGGATACTACTATTACTTGGTGAACATTTGTATATACACTTGTTTCAAGTTAATTGTTAATTATGTTGTCGTTTTTGCTGTGTTGGCTTAAGTCCTATGTAGCAATTTTATAATAGTATGCAGGTATAGTAGAATTCAATGTTAGTACTATGTAATAGTGTATTTCATATATAGAGTACATGCGTATACGTCCACTTTATCACCGGTTGCACTGTATACATAAGATGAGAAATGTACAGAATTCACGTGTTACAATTAACATTGTGAGGAAGAATGTAGGAGCAGTTTCACAAAGCACTTACACGGGTCCCTTCTATTCACAGTTCATAATGAGTCATTATTGCTGGAATGATTGTCTAACTATGCAAAAGTGTTGAATGCTTGACATTGAAACTACTGAACTGATTTTGTTACAACTGGCTTGAAAAATATGCACAACCCACACACACATGCACATGCACAACCACAGACCCACCCACCCACCCACACATGCATGCACACACACACACACACACACACACACACACACACACACACACACACACACACACACACACACATACACACCCACCCACCCACCCACCCACACACACACACACACACACACACACTCACGCACACATACACACACACACACACACACACACACACACACACACACACACACACACATTTTACATGCGGGGCGTGTAGCATCATGAGATGGATTGAGTAGACAATTTAAGAGGCAACATCCATAAAACATGCCATGTAAAATATATCATGGCATGCAAAAATACAATATGTACACAAATACTCCAGAATAGAAAGCACACAAGCAAACTATATATGCCATGCGGTATAAGTAATGAAGAGCTTCCCATTTCTAATCTCCATCCAAAGTTACAATAGCTCCAACCAAATAAGGAGCTGAATAAGACCCAATATATATACTGATGCTGTCTTTGTCCAATTCAACCACTTCTGATGCTCCTTCCACCACTTTGCCGACTGGATCGTGATAGCTCCTGGCAATATGGCCATCATTGACATCTAACTCAAGGATAAGACCATACTTTGGTAGTTTGTCCTCAATGTCAAAAAAAACAATTCCCAAACTGCACAATTTGATGATACATATGCAGAGTACAGAATCCTCTACAATATTAATGTAACACTAGTAATAAATTTAAAAAAACATTGTTACATTTAAGGCAAAGGTTTTTCAATTACCTATGGACACTTAGTGTATTCAAAAAAATTATGGCAATTGCCCCACTGACTAGCTATCATCAGATTATATAGTGCAAATGTTGGAATATCAACTGCATGCTGGATAATTTCAAGTGTATCCAATATAATTGCCATATATTGGAGCTGTTTTCACAGTAAAGTGGATAGACAGTGAAAGGCACCTCCCAGAAGTCTGAGTCATTGATATCTTTGAATGCATGCCACAATGGATATGATATAGTATTATGAGTCATGTATGATTGAAAAAATATTCCTTTTTAAGACGAATCCTTAATTACTCAGTAATAACAAATTATAATTTGGCTTCTTTGAGTCTATATAATCTGATCTTAGACTACTTCGATACTAGTAAAATTCAATCCGTTACGCATCTGCATGCTGCTGCTTCTTAGCATAGAATTTGTCGTGTGTGAAAATTTAACGGATGTTGTTTGTCTGAAGATTGCCTGCATGTTTACTGATTTGTATGTACTAGTTGGTCTATAGTTCAATGTGTAGTTAATACTGCACCTGTATTTCATCACCTTCCTTGTAATTGCTATGTATTTCTGCCGTTGTAAAATGGGTATTGTTTTGTAGTGTAATATTCTGTATTAGCTGCTTGTGATCCCTATGTACAGTACAATATGTGCCTCATTCTCCATGGCAATTAATAAGGTATGTGGAAATCCAAGCAGAAACTACAGTATTTGGCCAAATGTTAATGGTCAACCTCTGTAGCATGGTCAGCATTACTTGTGTTATGAATAAGTTCCTCTCTGGCATATCATAGCTTATACTGTTAATTCTGGTCTCACTGCAGGATCTTGTTACAAAGGCCATGGAGGATAAGGAGGCAGGGGCAGATTTAGGCCGACTTACAATTTAGATTTAACACATGTGAACCCTTCTTAGCCAAGACTGGACAAATTCATCTCTGGTTTAGAAGGCTTTCACCCTTCTTCTAAACATAAAAACACTCAAAAAAACAAAAACATTTAAAGTAGCAAAATGCCATGTAATGTGAATAGATTAATATTAAAACTACAACTAAAATCAAATCTATAAGAGTTACTAAAAGAAGCCCTTTTCTAAAATTCAGGAGTTGTGGAAGCCATTTGTAGCAGTATCATAGCATTTGTACCATTACATGCAAACGTCCTGTAACAGCATGGTCCACTCACTGGTATACCCCACTACCTTACATAACTCTGGATACGCCCAGGGAGATATTCCTCATTCAGAAGTTGACATGCAGGCACAATTTAACAATAACTTTATTACTAGTAATGAACATAGTTCAGATCTTGCTATAATAGTTCCCAGGCCCAATAGTGCCTGTGGGTTTGGGAAAAAGACAATGTTGCAAATGGCCGACATCATGGCTGACATATTTTGTGGCCCGGATGATTAAATCAGAAATCCTACCTATTCTTGATAAAATTTTAAGAATCGGTAGACAGAAATTCAAGATATTTATGTTTCAGACCTTGTAACATTATGTATTGAGCTCCAAATGGAACAATGAGTCCAAATGGAACAATGAGACTGTCACATAGGCCAAGATTTGAAAATTCCTTGGTATTTTAACAAACTGTCTGGACTCTAATCGAAACGTTTCAAAGCTTATCATGCACATGTATTCAAGTAGCTGTTCGCTATAGATGTATTCTTCAGTCTCGAGATGGAGCCGGAATTTGAGTTGAAAATAATAGCTCTGTGCCAAAAGGTGGAAATTTACCCTACAAAATGCGTGGGCAACGTCAATGGGACCCCGATCGGCTATGGAAACAATTAAACTCGCTAAACCGCTCAGTAATAATTTAGCCACATAGAATACTTCTACAATTCTATATAGGATCTATGATAAGAAAGGGTCAGAATTAACTCCACTGTAACATGCAACTTAAATTAGCATGTACCACACACTAGAGAGCTTTAGCATAACGTTAAATGTTACGTTATTAGCTAATAATGTTGCGGTTGCAAAAATTTAGTGGTTTTGATAAGGTTTCAAACGCAATAGGGTTGCTAATAACGTCGAGTTAGCACAGTAAAGTGAAGATTGCGATGGGGCCGTTTTTCTACTCTAACGAAGCTGCCAACTTAGATTTAAGGTTTGATTTTATAATTAGCCCAGTCATTGTTTCTGTGGTTGAGACTTGTCAAGCTACATTCCTGTTGTCTTCCATGTCGCTTTTTAGCCGAGTTTTTCTTTACCATTTGATATGGATCCTCTCAGCGCTAGCACTTCTGCCTCTACCTCCACTACCCTAAATAATTTGGTGGATCTCATGGACACCCCACACGACACCCAAGGAAAGCAGTGTGGGATGCGATTTCAGGCGAGAGATGACGTTTTATTGCTGAGAGAACTTGCAGCGGTGGAGAGAGCCCTTTCGTTCGTCTCAGACTCTCTAATTCCTTCTTTCGGTCTGCCTTTGTAGTGCAGAAATTAGAATGAATTCTTCTACATCAGAGTCACTGTCTGAATCAAGAATCGCCAGAAGCATTCTTCGTCTGTAGTCAACGATGCCATTTTCTAATACAACACTATGCTAAAAATCATTTCCGTTATTCATGTGAACGTTAACACTAATCTATAGCGTTACGTAAAAACGTTGTGCTAAAGCTCTCTACTATACACCCTTAAGTCCGGAATGAAAAGAAGTTTAACACCCACCTTGCATATAAGTTTTCTAATCCAGCAATTTCGAAGTATAGCATCTGTAATTGGGTGTCTCGTAAGGGCCAGTGCTACCCAAATGGTCCCCCTCTTGCTAAAGGAAAGGTTGTCAGGCATTCCTGGGAGGTTGTCTGCAAAGATGTCCCATGTACCTGCCTTGGGCCCCTTCAGGTAATATCTACAGCAGATGCAGGTATAAAGACTACATGGTATCAAAGTGAATGTAAAGTAGCATTATAAGACAATTTCAAACATGCATGTACAAACACACATATGCAGGCGCACGCACACACACACACACACACACACACTCACACACACACACACACACACACACACCTTCAAATTCTACACTTAACTGTCTTTGCCACCACAACATGGCTTTCATCCTTACTTAACAGGAGGCCATTCCCAGGTCAAAAAACTTGCCACATTCTACAATGTTTCAAGAATGTTTTCAGCAATGTGGTAACAGGCTTGTAACTTGCATATTACAGGGAAGAAAGCGGCAGTTATACACCTTAAAATTAAAACTGTACTTGCCATGTTTCTCCCATGTAAATACCATGTCAACAGCAAGTAACTACCATGTTTTCTACTATACAGCTGGTATGGCATAGTTTATACTAATACATACTATATATTATATTATTAAACTATAATACTACAAAATGAAATTCAATTCCTATCAATATTGGAATTCAAATTCAAACATTTACAAGGTAAAAATTTGAAAAAAGAGGTTTGCTCAACATGGACATCGTACATAAGCAAGATAAGATGGTTTCGTCTACTACGGCATCTTTGCGTATCTCTCCATCCAGTATACGTTCCTTTGTTACCTCCATATTCAGCTGTTATTTGAGGAATTTAACTCGATTCAGTCATCTAGAAAAACAAACATTCGAAATGTTATAATATTGATGGCTAAAGCCAAATAGCATCAAGCAAACCGCAGTGCAGAAGATCACAAAGAACCAATGCCAACATCTTTATAAAATTATAATTTCGGCTTCTTCTCTTCCACATGAACATCAACACGTGCGTTCGTTTCTTCAATTCATTGACAGCATAGTTACTAGGAAGGATTCCGAGAGAGCCATTTTCTGGAATACAGCTGCAGGTCAAGTGACACAATAATCTAAGGAATTAATTCATCCTGCACCGCTCGTGATAATTCGGTGTGATTGTCACTCCTCCGGAGTGTGAGCGTTATTTGGTGTGATGATCACACGCCATTTTTAACACGCGCGTTCGTTTCTTCAATTCATTGACAGCATAGTTACTAGGAAGGATTCCGAGAGAGCCATTTTCTGGAATACAACTGCAGGTCAAGTGACACAATAATCTAAGGAATTAATTCACCCTGCACCGCTCGTGTTAATTCGGTGTGATTGTCACTCCTCCGGAGTGTGAGCACTCACACCGTTAGTGTGAGCGTTAATCGGTGTGACGATCACACGCCATTTTTAATAGTGTTCACACGGAAGTACATAATCACGATTACATCTAAGCGCGCTTTGAAGAGCGCTTAAAACCTGCCGTGTGAACACGGCTTGTGATTTTTCTTGGTGTGGTTGTCAGAAAAGCCAGAGACTTCCCAGTCCCAGCTACATAACCAAAAACACCTCCCAATGTGACACAAAACACTTAACACGGTCTAATTGGAAAACAAGTTAGGCACCCGCAGCAAGTGAATTATTGTATTAATGTACATTGGCTCTATTGCACTACCCTTGGAACTAGATAAATTAATATAATATTATTAATACCAATTCACATTTGACCATGCAGTAATTTGCTTATTATGGCATTGCATGCATACTAAAGACTATCTACTAGCTAAACCTGTATCTACTAGCATGCATAATATACTATTAATGCTATGTAATACTAGCTATTGATAGCGGTACATATATAACATTATGCACATTGTATGGTCATGTGTGTGTGTGTATGTGTGTGTGCATGTGTATGTGTGTGTGTGTGTGTGTGTGTGTGTGTGTGTTCGTGTGCGTGTGTGTAGTGTGTGTGTAAAGGTACAAAGTGAAATATGTGCCTGTGTGTGTATGTGTGTGTGTGTTTGTGTGTGTGTGTGTGTGTGTGTGTGTGTGTGTGTGTGTGTGTGTGTGTGTGTGTGTGTGTGTGTGTGTGTGTGTGCATGTGTGTGTGTGTGTGTGTGTCTGTGTGTGTGTGTGTCTGTGTGTGTGTGTGTACGTGTGTGTGTGTGTGTGTGTGTGTGTGTGTGTGTGTATGTGTGTGTGTGTGTGTGTGTGTGTGTGTGTGTGTGTGTGTGTGTGTGTGTGTGTGTGTGTGTGCATTGTGTGTGTAAAAGGTCCAATGTGAAATATGCATCTGTGTGCGTGTGTGTGTGTACATGTGTGTGTGTGTGCATGTGTGTGTGTGTGTGTGTGTGTGTGTGTGTGTGTGTGTGTGTGTGTGTGTGTGTGTGTGTGTGTGTGTGTGTGTGTAAGGGTACAAGGTGAAGTATGTCCCTGTGTGTGCATGTGTGTGTGTGTGTGTGTGTGTGTGTGTAGTGTGTGTGTGTGTAAAGGGTACAACTTGAAATATGTGCCTGTATGTGTACATGTGTGTGTGTCTGTGTGTATGTGTGTCTGTGTGTGTGTGTGTGTGTGTGTGTGTGTGTGTGTGTGTGTGTGTGTGTGTGTGTGTGTAGTGTGTGTGTGTGTGTAAAGGGTACAAGTTGAAATATGTGCCTGTATGTGTGCATGTGTGTGTGTCTGTGTGTATGTGTGTCTGTGTGTGTATGTGAGTGTGTGTGTGTATGTGTGTGTGTGTGTGTGTGTGTGTGTGTGTGGGTGGGTGGGTGGGTGGGTGTGTATGTGCATAGGATGTGTATGACTTCAGACAGGTGATCATGCGAATTCCTCTACACCGCAAGTGTACTCAAGTAAAATGTCACACATTTTAGCACAAGTAACCTTTCTTCAGCGGTTCTGTGTGTTGCACCCAGAAGACAACTGAAAACCAGCGAATTAGGTCCCATGCAAGCATGTGACAAACCATCACTAAACACAGATATTACATATTACAATATTTTATAGGTGCCTAAGATAACATTTTATCACTAATAGATGCAAACTGAGGAGCACTATCATAAAAAATCTGGACTGTCCCACAGGTGACGTGTATTTTACACTCGTAGAAAATTTGCTTCACTACACAGGTAAGTTATGTGCACATTGCTGAGCCCAAGACAAGATGGCTGCCGAATAAGTCAGTCGTAAACACACCCTAATTTTCTCCCTACATAAAGCATAACCAACAAAAAACGAGTTGATAAAATGCTACCGCAGCATTCCTAATTTACTTTTCCAAAGTTCAATTGTTGATAACTCATTTTTCAAATGCTAAAAAAGAACATCATCTAAACCCTGCTAAGCTAGATTTTTCAACAAGTGAAAGTACTGAGTCTTCGGAGCAGTCTAACGTAATCAGTAATGGAAGAAAACCTTTGGGCCTCTAATTGCAATGTGCTAAAATAAATCTGATTTGTTGTCCTTTTGTGACCGTGACATATCCTGAATGGAATAATGATTCTGAATATTCTAAAGCTTTATTCTATACATTTAAACCGTGATATCATGTGACATTTGCATGAGTTTCTCTCCAAATGAATGTATAATAAAGAAAGTTACTGTAATTGTCATGTAAGCTATCCTGTTAGCCCTGTATCTAAACAATCGACCATGTGTTTTGCTAATCAACTAAGTATCGTACCAGTTCCATAAAACTCATATTGAATGAAGCTGACAAATTTTAGCTGAACTGCTCTAAATAATTGAGTGATGATGGTATTGACTTTTATAGTACAGTGCACAAATTCGTACATGCAAATTCCTTAAGTAATCATGGCTGTTTGTCAATTGATGGTAACTCTATAGGAAGCAAAGTTTTGGTCACCAAAACTAGTAACTTGAAAGTAGAATGTGACATTCACAATATGGTATTGTTGACCTTCATGAATCCATAGGAAGTACGTCCAATTACTTGAGTGTTGCACTTTCAAGGTGAAGTATGTGCTCATACTTAAGTGTCCATTCCAGTGATGGAACATGATAATAGGAACAGCTGTATAGAGGATACCATAATGACTGCAGTCTACATAAGCAATGAAAAATGAGCACTGTAGATGAATTGAGTCACAACCTATATTATTAATATATCCTAACTCGTATATATATATGCATTCAAATTTCCATGGGATACACTGTATATAGATATTTCGCACATTGGAAGCCTTGTCCAAAAATTTATACCCACGCATGTTTATAGGCCAAGCTTTCGCGCAATGACCAAAAAGGCCATCAAGACAGAAGGGATCGTTGATAAGCACTGCAGTGCCTACTCTCTTTACTCTGATGGTTTTAATTTCATCCGCAAACAAACTTTTATCAATGAAAAAAAAACAAAATAAGGACCTGTTTTGATTTAAGGGAGATCCACAAAAGTAAAAACATGTGAAATTATGAAAATTGATAATCCATGAAAGTTTCATTCTGCTAAAATTTGAACACATACGGTACTTCCCCCAAGAACCTTCGAAATACATGAATGCGTCAAAATAGTTTTGCTCATGATCAATCATACTATTATTAAATTGTAATAGCAAGACACATCTATCAGTGCATTAACATACATGGAACATGTCCAAATTTGTTATGATAGTGGTCCTAGTGCAGTTTGCATAGTGACAAAATGTTATATTTTCGGAGCCTACAAGAAATAGTATTAGTCATGCTGGTATCTCATGAGTCAGACAGCTATATAATATACAGTATATTTGGGCATATACGAATGTTGAATCGGCTTGGAATGACATTGCAGGGTATTTATAACTGCCCTTCTCTTGTTCGGATTGTAGTTGTTGATTGTTTGCTACATCATTCATTAGTGGCTGTTTTAGCTTGTCATTGAGCATCTTTCAGATGATGTTTGTAATTTCATAGATCAACAGAATGGGAAGAAATGGTGACTTTTGTGACATTGCATGTGCCTACATATAATGTCATGGAATTGGCTGTTTTATTGAGGATGAAGAAATTTCACTTGAATGGACCTCTAGATATCATATGGAAAATGGATATATGCTAGATATAAGATATCTAGCATATATCCAGATTGTAGTGTAGTAGTACTAGTGTGGTGTGATTGTTGTTGTTAATATGTGATTAGTGTGATTGATCATTTCCTATTGTCTGTGCATGGTTTGAGCAGTTGTCCAGTTAGCATTGTTGTGCTGTAACAGTGAGTAGACTTAGTGCTTATTCTTCTTAGTTGTAGTTGTTAGTTTTAACAGGCTATTTTTTATCCTGTCCAATTATTTTATATGTAGCCTCCACTACGTCTGGCTTTTTTACTGTTTTCATAACAATTCTGGAGAATTTGTAAACAAAGCTTGTTATTGTGCTAAATCTCGGGCCATTTCATTGGAGCTACTCTGATTTTGAACCAAAAATGGGATGTATCTCGGGAAAGGCAAAACAAGAGGGTGTCAAGATTGCCTCATTTCAGCTGCAGTTTTCTCTTTGGTGTACGAATAACATGTTGGCCACCCAGAAATGTCCCATATTTGAGCAAATTGTTGCATTTGGCCCATCCATAGAGCCAACAAATTAGTTGACTCTTGTGGGGAATTTTCGAAGCCAACTAATTAGTTGGCCTCAGGTTGTTTTTGCCTCAAAATCAGCTGTGTTTTGGGTACCCTTAATAAATAATTGGACACAATAAAAATAATCTGTTTTTTACTAGTGAATGATTTTGGATTGCATTTGATATTGTTCATTGTCAACGGAATGATATTACATAGATGTATATGCCAAATATATTCAGATATTTAGCATATATCTGCATAAATATTGACTCAACTACATGCAAGAATTCAATATTCAATTGCAATGTCTTTTGACAATGTGTGTTATTATATGCACTTTTGCTGTTTAGTTCAATTTTGCATGGAAAACTTGCCCCATTTGACTAACTAGCCAGTGTTCATGTGCACCATTTATCACTATCATAATCATTGTGATAAAATAAACTATATAATTGACATCATATGCAAGGTGTGCTTATATCTGATTGAATGTATACTGACCATTAACATTTTGACACATGCAGCTCATTCCACTGGAAACACTACATATATTATGTAAACTGTTAAAATATTTTTTATGAAAAACAGCCGAAATGGTACAAATTTGTACCTCTTAGCAAGATCAAAGATAACATCAAAGGATTGCTTTGAGAACAATGGACAACTAAACACAAAACAATCACTGATTGTTTACAAAACATTGATATATTGACTGAATGTCCAACTGTTGCAGCTGGTGTACCATTGAAGGTACAAATTTGCACATTTTAGTTAGATTCCTGTTAAATAATATTTTAACAGTTGACATAAGATGGTGTTTGCACCAGGTATGTTATATCATACAATAAAGCAAAGAAAACGTTAACTTCATTACAACAATTAATCGAATGCACAATGAAATCATTAATAATTGTGACTATTATTTATTGAAGTTTCTAATAATATAACTCCACAGGGTATTTATAACCGTCCAGGAATAAAATGCAAAAATGGCCATCTTGAAATAGCTTCTGAATCACGAATTATTGATCACATTTCTACTTAGTTGACAAGATTTTCGCCCAGTTCTTCTTACTGGATGAAAGTTGTATATATTATATTCCGCGCATATTGGTACTTAACTAGCGATTGTTTCTATTTTCTGAAGGAAGATAGCGAGCTAGGAATACATAGCAGTTTCAGACAAACTTCGCCTCGGTCGCACCTTTAGATTCCTCTCAATTCACATGAAACAACATGAAAAACAGAGCAAGTGATGAGCTATCCGAAAATCGTTCAGGGCTATAGGTTATAATCTTTCGTATAGAGTTATAACCGAAAAACCTGTTTTTTCAAAGGTCCAATTGCGAAAAACTGCTTGATTGTAGCACTATGCCCAGAACAATTTTCACAAACACAAACATCTTAAGATTCCATCGAAGTTGGATTTGGTGAGATTCGAAGGCATCTGAGGTCTAACCAAGCAACTTTATCTTCGCCCTCAATAAAAGTGCCATTTTCGTGATGTTTCACGGATATGTAGGCATACGTAGCGTCATCAGAAGTCGCCTTCTTCCCCCATTCTGTTGATACGTGAATTTCCGTACGTCATCTGAAAGACGCATTAAAAACAGCTGCTAATTGATGATGTTGAAAACAAGCACCACCCACAATCGGAACAAGCAACAGACGGTTATAAACACCCTGTGTCTGAGGGATGCAGTACATTTATATGGAGCATGCACCAGTAGGCCCAATTATTTTATACTGAAACCTCTCTAATCCGACACCCAATATATGGGACCTGAGGATAACATTGGATTGGGAGGTTGTCGGATTATGGGGTACCTCGTACCATACCAAATTGAATGTTAAATATCACAAACTAACAAATGTTACGGTGAAGTACAGTCTTAGCTCAAGCTAAACATTGTCTAGGATTCACTAATAGTCTACACACTGTGTCTTACAATCATACAAGCAAACAATAACAGTTACTCTGCATCAGTGTTGTGATAATGGGAATTATGTAATAATTGTAATTAATTGTAATTAGGTCTACATTTGACAGTAATGTTAATGTTATTGTAACGGTCCAGGAGCTGTTTCAATCTCAGAGTATACTTGTAATAGAAATTGGGCCAGGCATCCTTTTGCTATTTCAATCACATTACACAATTACAACTACTGGCACAGTGAATCATATACCCCATTTACACTGGAGCGTTAAACTGGTTTAGAAAGCGCTTTAAAGTTAAATCGGATTAAACCGCTTGTGTGTAAACACGTTAAGGTACGTAAAGGCAACGTCACTACAATATGAAGCAATTTTGTTTGATGTACATACATTGTGAACATGTTGAACGTACTTCTCAAATTTGTTGCAGTGGTTCATCTGGACCTTCAAAACCCCTAAAGATATCTCCTATAGGTGAGTCTGGTTGGACATTTATCTAAGACTTATGGGTACATGACTTGTGTATGCTTAGTAGTTATTGTATTGAAATCATGTATGCCTAGCATACCCCTTTGAGTAATATGCACTCTCCAATTGCAAGGGTATGCATATTACTAAACCCGGTATGTACATATACATGCTAAGCAAACTTCATGTCCTGTAGTAATAGCTATGGATAAAGTGGAACAATTTGGAACAGTGGGGTAAAGCAGGTCAAAGGCAGTGTCAAGTGCAAGCTATACACATTATCACTCATTATTGTTGTCTTCATGAATTGGGAGTTCAGAAGTAGCAAGTGTGGCTGGGCAGCTTAACCATGGCAGAAGTAAAGGCCATGTCCCCAACCACCCAAGGATACCCAACTTTGTCCCAATTTGCATTTTTACCCTTCATTGTGCAGGAAAGGGTATCATTATTATACTCCAAATCATTAAACAATCACTATTATTTGGTAACAGCACACAAAAAGCTTGAAGTGAACTATGAGGTGCTTTGTTGTATCTATGGTTAGACGAAAATCTCGCCATTTATGGAGTGGCTGATCGCCTTCAAAGTTGCACCAGTACTTAGCAAAAGTTATTAGCCAACTGAATTTGCAAAGCACTAAACGATGTAACCTTTTAGTCAAATAATAAGGAGAATAAATATACTGTTAGCCATCACGAACGATCGATCTACAATCAGAACAAACACTGACTTTATCTTCGCTAACCTGGTTATAACGATTACTGCTAAGCGAAATTCTATAGAGGTGGGTATTTTCATTCCAGACAGTGGACAAACAGGAAATTTGTAGAAAGACTTCCACTCCATAAATGTAAAATTAATGCGATTTTCTGCCTCTGTTCAGAAACGGCCATTTTTTATGGCTATGACGCAACACATTATCTTAGTTGGAACATAGACTCTACAACATGGTGGGAAAGTGTAGAATAACAGAGCACACACACAGTATGCAGCAATTTTCTCTCCAGGAAGAAGATACCCCCCCCCCCCCCCCCCCCATGCAAAGTACTATGTAGAATATAACAGGTAATACTGTAGGTAGCCACCTGGTACACTGATTTTCTTTGACGTCCTTGCAATGCTGTGTTACTGCCTCCCTGGAATTTTCCTCTACAAATCTTGACTATAGTTGAGTATGCCTTCCGGCACTGCAGTATAGGAGTTGCACTTACCATGTCAGTTTTTCACCCAAAATTTGATCTATAGCTAGTACCTTGCACAATAGTAGATACTGTACAGTGTTTGCACACAGGCTGCAAGCAATTATACTTTTAACTACTGGCTTAAAGTCTTGTAACAACATTTTTCTTTGCTTACAGAATGGGGAAAGGAGATCAAATGCTTTCCCAAAGAATACAAGACTAACTGATAAGAAAAAGACGTGGTAATGGGTGCCCTATCCAGCAGGCCTCCCATTGCACAAGACATTCTTCCATCTTAGTGACCCCTTTAGAAGATGGTGAAGAGTAAAACATCAGCAACAACAAACAGTTTCGATCGAGTCGGTGGTTTTTGTACCAGTATGCTTACAGAGGCTTTTTGTATGGCCACATTAGACTATAGCCATCTGCATGTTTGAGACCCCTCAGTGCATGTGGTATTCGTTTATTATTTAGTATGTTATGTACTACATTAATATTATGATTTAGATAATTTTTTAATAACTTAAAAAACTGTATAATAATAACAGGAACAAAGGCAAATTTCAAGAAGCCATAGGGTGAAAGTTATTTACTTTTCGTAAGAGCCCTTCGAAGTAGAAATTGTACGATCACAGTGTTACCATTTAGTAGATCACCTTTTGGAAAGAATTTGTTTTCATATACTTTTGAATCTTCGGAATAATGTATAAGTATTGTACAGTATGCTGGTTTCACTCACACACCTAAACAGAAAAGAAAAAAAGTAGGGTATTTACTGGTTAAGCAACCGCCATTTTGTTTTATGTGTAAATCCACATAACATACCCACTTATGAATCGGTTTAATTATTCTATATTTTCCTCAATGTCAAACATTAAATTTTTGCTCAAATGCAATCTATACTAACCAGATGCCAAAAATTTCCCATGCCCAAATTTCCCAAAAAATGCAATTTCTTAAAGAGAATACTGTATACTATAAATACACAGCATACATATATGAGATGAAGTCATTTTGATCATACATTAAATGAGTTGGAGGATAAACTCAGAAGCGAAGATTGGCATATCTTCTGCTGGAATTTGGGAATAAACTGAAGTAAAAATCAAATTCAGTTTTGAACTTATCCAGTACACCCTGTATCATTCTTCGTGACACACTGCAGCATGTGAGAAATAAGAACCAAAGTAAAAAACAAAACATCATTTGCATAATATATTATATCTATATATATTAATATGGTAGGTGGCAAACAATTTCTGTATCATAATTATAAATAATTAGCCAACTTACAATTATGTTCCAACACAAATAATGATTTTATTGATAAATTACAAAAAAAATGTTTTACAGTGCTAATGCTGGGAAACTATAGTAGTTCCAGATCATGTAGATTACATTAGCGATATGCAATAAAATGAAACGAATCAGGATTCTGTATATGTACACTCTTGCATTCTCTGCACTCAAAAATCATCAGATCAAATTATTTTCATTTTTCTCAGACTTGATCTCCATACCCTTCCTGCAATTATCACCCAACAGCCTTCTTGCTTGTGTAAACAAGCATCCATAGCACTTAAATTATAGCCAGCTGTACAGTGTCTCTGCAGGTCAAACTGTATATACAATAGTTATAATCCTGGATGGGTCTTACTGAGTGATGAGACTGGAGTGCACGAAAGGAAGCTGTGTAAAGGAACTTGCCAGGAACATGACTGATCTTGTAATCAAAATGCATTAGACATAGTCTAAAAAGCAGCACTCTAGGTGGCAAACAGTCGAAGCCAGTTTTTCCTAGTAGGGTATGAGGGGTTTGTGATCCATCTCAAGAATGACTTTTCCAATCACATAGCTGGAAAACCTCTTTCATACCCATACCAGGGCCAACGCTTCCTTCTCGATCTGAGAATACTGCACCTCTGTGTGTGTGTTAACGACTGAGATGCGAAAGCGACTGGCATCCTGGAATCAGATGATGGCTGCTGCTAGAGGAGGATAGCTCCATGTCTGTAGGAGGAAGCATCTGCTGCATGAGATCATCGTTGGTTCTTGGGCTGGTCCCCATGTCCAAGCTCTCTTGTGATTGAGTAGTTCCTGTAGAGGTTACGACAAATTAGCCAATCGAGCAGAGAACTTGCCTAGCTGATTGACCAAACCTAGGACGCAGGTAGGTTATGTCTGAAAACGGGGAGGATTGTTTATGGTAAAGCAGTATTGTTTACATAGCAATTACTTTGTTTACATTAGAAGGAATTTCACGCAAGGGTCACATGATTTCAACGCTAAACGCCTTGAACAAAGTAAAACATTTAGAAATCAGAGGTCCAAAGGTGTTCTTTCATTGCTGATTTCGTTCTAAGCTTCTCTAGAGACAATTTCGTTCGTATTAATATTAGTTTAGCAGCTATACTGCCAGTACGCACGGCCGTCTTGCTTGGTATGACGTAATCAAACCACGTGACTGCATGTGATGTCAACCTACCGAGCAGTCAAGTTTGATAGGAAAACTTTAACGAAAATTCCGGTGGTAGAGATCTCTGAGTTTGGCTTTGAAACTTTAGTATGTTGTTCCTAAAGGAAAAAACCTCCAAAATCGAATCTTGCGACTTTGTACGTCGTCCCATTCCTTTTATGTCCAGTATCTTGTAGCTGAGGACCTTCTTTTTCAGCAGAAAACCCTGGACATAACAGCCGTGGAAAGGAGCTGCAAGATGCAAAATTCGATTTAGTAAGATTTCAATCTGTGCTTTTGTTTGAACCTAGTTTTGTGAGCAAAAGCCCGGATCTTTACCACCGGAATTTGGCATTTTCACTTTTTTCGATATGGTAAAAGAAAACACGGCATACGTAACTCATGACTGTCAAATTATCTTTTTAGCGATTCAGATACTAAGCATATATGTTTTAGATACGGTAAAAGGTGATTTTAGAAGATGTACTCGTATTCAAACAGAAAACAAGCTGAATATTTGAAGGACCACGAAGACGACGCCATTTTGTTTTATGTCCATAAATCGGACATAACATACCTGCGGAACCCACTTAACTCAGAGAGTGAAATTGGGTGGTCCAATACTGCATGGGACTTGATGAGGTCTGGGGAGATTCCCTCTTTGGTGATGACATGCCCATGCATGGGGGAATTGGGAGACGTAAAATATTCGGACTTTCGCATGTGGGACATGTCCAAAAACTCTCTAATATGCTAACAAGCTGGAATTTTAGCTAAATCGTTACACAGGTAAGTTATGTCCAGTTTTGCCATAAAAATAATGGCTGCCGCTTCCAAACGTCTCGAATTCAAGGCCTTGTTTTAACTTTTTGTAGATGCCAAGCCCCAAAAAGCAGCGCAAACAGCGAGTATAACCTTTATATGTTATGTATGTGTACATAAAGCAATCAACAATCTTTTGCAATTTCTGTATGACAGATTTTCCGTCACCATATGAAAATAGCAAAGATTCAAAAACGCGGTCGAGAAAATCTCTGAGATTGAGCACACAAGTCAATTCACAAGACTCAACATGTCCTAATCTTACTTTCCTGGGTATGGGAGAGTGATAGTCCATCCCTCCGCTGTTATGTCCAAGGATTTCTGCTTTGAAAGTATGGTAGCAACAGCAAACGGCTTGACATAAACTCGTAATCATATCAAAAAGTAATCGTAATTTGACCATTTTACGATTACGGTACGGAAACCATATATATATATATATATAATTTCGTCACCATTCAAAGAAAAATTCGGCATTTTATTAGAATAGAATAGAAAAGACCACAAATGTTAGGCCTGGCGGAAATATAGAATTTTCAGACGAAATTATAGAATACTGACGAAATTATAGAGCACTTTTGTACTAGAATCAATCTTCGAGCTTTTAAAAGGAGAAAATGGCTCCATTTCAACTGATTGTGGATAACGCGGTTTGCGGTTATCACAACTACAGGGATATTTGGCATCCAGAAACAGGTGAATTATTTATTCGTCGACAGGGAAGCAATAATGAACATGATAGGTATGCAGTAGCTGTCCATATGAACGAAAATGAATCCCAAATCGTGGGTCATCTTCCGCGGGAAATATCCAATGTGTGCTGGTACTTTTTGCAGCAAGACGGTTCCATTGTTGGGGAAGTTAAAGGCAGACGTCGTTACTGCCAGGAGAAAGGAGGTATGGAGCTTCCATGTCAAGTAATCTTCATTGGCAAGAAAAGCCACATTCAGAAACTAAGAAGACACTTTGAACACCACCAGTATTCCTGCATTGAATGTATCTATTTTTTTGATAATTATTATTACAGTAACTATAAAATGCTGAACAATGTAATAAACCTGTGAAATACAGAAACTAAATGTTAAAATACACAAGTAGAACACAAATGCATAAGTAGATGTCATCCACACCAAAATAATCTATTGGCCTTGAATGTCCTAAGTGGAATCATGGTCAGCGTCTGAATCATTGGAGTCATGTGAGTCATCATCCGATTCAGAATGGAAAATGTCACTTTCCTCATCAGATTCTTCAGCTCTCCCATATGGTACAATAAACTCAGGCAACTCCTTGGTACATCTGATGAAGTGGTTCTCAGATCCATCTAAATCGTTGGAGATCCCGCAGACCTTGAATGCTTTGGAGACTAATTTCCTCTGAGAATCCATGCAATACAGAGTTAGCTGTATGGATCCACTTAGCGATGTCTGTCTTTGAAGCTCCCTCGTTGTCTCCAGCTTTATCAATTGTCTCCATCAGAAATGCTTCCCACTCCCCCCTAATGGTGTCTTTGATTGGATTGTTGATACAGACATCAAGTGGCTGCACTTTACTTGTGCAGCCTCTTGGGATGACTGCTGTAGACACATTAGACTTTTGCAGGAATTTTGTTACTTTTTCAGTGATGTGTGCATGGAATGAATCAAGCAGAAGGAAGCAGTGCTTGCCTTTCGTGTGCTTCAGCAGTACTTCTTTAGCCCAACATAGCATCAAGGATTCATTCATCCATGCTTTTACTTGATGTGTGACAAAATTTTCACTCTTGTGATATTCTATTTCATGTGCTCTATTTTGAATGAACAGTGCATGCTCTCTGCATGTCGGAGAATATCGGAGTTTCATCCATATTCATTATAAGATTCTCTGGGAAGTTGTAACGCTCACGCAAGGTTTTGACATTGTCTAGCAAAGTTCCCAGTTTCTTCTCAGGAGCAGCAGGTAATTTCTGCTGGATACTTGTGTGACGACGTAACGAGAAAGAGTTGCGGACCATGAATTTTTGCAGCCAGCCCTCAGATGCCTTGAAGCCAGGATTGCTGTGGGAAATAAGAGACAAGGCCTTCTGCTGAATCATTTTTCTCGAGACGGGTATATGCAGATCCCTTGACTCCAGAATCCACTGCACTAACTCTTCTTCTAATGCAGGATTGTATGATAATGGTCTACCAGACCCTTTCTTCAAATGCTTGCCTTTTGTATATGATTTGAGTGTCTCTTTAGGCAGTAATTCTAGCCCTTTCCACGATCGAAGAGTCGCCCTTGCAATTTTAAAATGCCTGGATGCTTCAGATTCACTATGGGCTTTTGCAAAGTCCAAGACCTCCAGCTTTTTTCAAAACGAGTACGTAGTGTATGCAGCCTTCCACATCTTACTGGACTTACTACTTGAGACTTCAGTTGCAATTGAAGAGGGTTCATCGTTGGCGAGATCGTTGGTACTCAAATTAGCCTTTTGACCTGCTTGCACTGGGGGTGAAGTCTGCTGACTAGACCGACTGGACCCGTGAACGTACGATAAAATGCTCGAAGAGCATGGTTTGAAGTAGTGCGTGATTTTAGTCTTCTTCGGTTTCGAGAGGTTATCCTCACTGCCGCTACTCAGAGCAATCGTTACATCTGAGAATTCCCCTTCCACATCGCTGAATGAGAAATTTGCCTCAGGAGAACTCGGTGGTGAAGGAGTGTGAACTCCACTTTTCATAATACTACTCTATTCCACAAGTTCCACATGGTTCAGCGGTTTGACGAATACAAGGAATTACCTCCTGTGGTGACGAAATTTAGAGTAGCATGACGAAAATTGGAAAACAGGAAATTTGTCAGTCTAAGAATAAGAATGGTCACTAAGGTATTACCTGATGAAATTTAGGGGTGTCGAAATTTTAGAGAGAATACGGTATATATATATTATATATATAGGAAAAAGGATATGTCCATGGGAAAAAGGATATTCGTTTTCTGTCAATGAAAATTGAGATACTGCAGATGGTGCATGTTTTATGCGAGGCCCACAGCTTGGGATCATTTCTGGGTTCCATTCCCATTTCTTTCATGATGAAATGGAAGTGTGAAAGTAATCATGAATAATTTATGCGATTTCTTAATTGCATTCATTGACTTTTAATGATATTCATAAATCATTAATAATTCATTAGACCTGAAATTACCGAGCAAGACATGTCTAATTCCATTTCCTTTATATATATTGTAGACATTCGTTTATTATATGGGCAAAGTTTTATCAATGTTAAAGATGTTTGGTGTAGTCATAAGACCTATTTAGTGTGTTCTGCGTTTAAACATACAGGTTTGGACGAAACATGACTGTGCAGGTCTTGGAATAGTTGTTTTGGGTATGTTGAATCAGCAGAGAGGTTGGATGTACAAAATATCGCGTGTGGGAAATGTCCAGGTTTGTTATGATAGCGCTCCTGAGTTTGCATAGTGATAAAATATTATATTTCGGCGCCTATAAGTTATTAGTCACGCATTTATCTCGTGATTAGGCTGATATTCGGGCGTATACGAGTGCCAAATCCGCGTTTAGTGACGTTTTGTGTCGTCACGGTTGCTGTGTCACATGCTCGCTTGTGACCGTACTGAATGTTCTTCGGAATTTTAGTTTTCGGCTGGGTGATGCATGAGGGAACAACCTAACCTAACCTTTCTTGGTGCCAACTTTGAGCCATCCGGAGGATACAACTTTTCCATGTGGCAGCAAGAGAGCTTTTGTTCCTGTCCCAAGTTATAGGCGCTTGAAGTTTGTCTTTTGAGGGCTAATATTACAGATCTCGGCTTTGGAGAGGAATTGTCTTTGCTGCCGCATGGAAAAGTTAGTAAATGTTTTGCTATAGCGATTTATGTGAAAAAGTAGTCTTGAAAGCACTTCCCCATCTATCAGCCAAAGCATTTCCCTTTTTAATAGGGGTTAGTAAAACCTTAGTAGCTTCTGTGCGCTTGAAGCAGGTCTTTCAAAAGGGTAATCGTCGAAACGCTTATGTGTCTGCCTACATGTTAAGCCTACGTTTGACGCTCTGAAGCTTCTGCAAGTTGAGAACAGAAGCTGTAAAAATGACCAAAATTTTCACACCTTCGAATTAGCGCGGACATGTCCCACATGCGATGGCTGTATATGATCATATAGATACCACTGTCTTTATACATCCAAACTCTCCGCGCAATCCGCTCTAGATCTGTTGGCATGGAAACTATAGCTGGATGTCATGGGCTGCTGAAAAAATGTTAGGGTTATACATCTTCTGGAAGAACACCTTGCTGGAGTACTCCTTGGATACATAAACACATAATAGGAGGTTATTGCCAGAATATAGCTTTATAAAATTGTTGTCTCTTCACAGGCACAATGGAAGAAGATGTGAGGGGAGGGGAATCCAAAATGAATGCTTCAGTAGCTTGGACAGGCAACTGAGGACTCATTTGCTCATCTTCATTGATATCTTTGTGGATAGTGGGATTGTAGGATTCTTCATCGTTATCTATTTGGAAATGATGTAGCTAAGTATGCAGATGTGATATGGTGCAGAATACATTACGATGTACTGCGTTTACGGTTTTATGCGCGTACTGAAAAATGACGCAATCTACATGAGTACCCTTTTTCCCGTGAACGTATATGTGGACAATGCGTTATTGATACACAGCAAAGTCTTGCTCTTGATCTTGTTCCTGCTCTATATATATATATATATATATATATATATATATATATATATATATATATATATATATGTATATATATAGATAATATTATATATACACAGTGTTAAGGCTGGTTCACAATATGTCGCAGGCCGGCGCGACACGACGAAAATCTGTAGCGGTCACAGATTTTACGTGTCGAGAGTTCTGTTTTGTCGCGTCGCGGTGAATAGGATGGACGTTTATTCGGAACGACAAATTTGGGAAATTCTGTGATAATTACCGTCTCATTTGCGTGTGATCATAATGGCGGAAGGCGTTAAGAATAGCAGTAGAGGAACGAAAGATAAAAAACTGCAAAAAATAGCGAGCGAAAGTATCATCGAAGCGGTTAAAAAGTATGAGTGTTTATGGAAGATCAGCGCGAACTCATTTTCAGACAAAACAGCCAAGGGAAATGCCTGGAAAGAAGTTAAGGACGAAGTTGATGCATAGTTGGCGAAAGGAAACTATAGTCAGTAAGTTCTGTTTAGTACTGGCATTGCATATTTTGTTATGTAAATCGATTTTCTACCACTATAGACAAAGCTATCTGTAGAAGTATAGAAGAAGTGGAAAAATCTAAGGGACAACTTCACAAGGGAGCTTCGCAACTGTAGGGTAAAGAGTGGTGACCCTGGCCCCCCACCAAAGCCCAAATGGCCATGTTTTGAAGTAATGGTATTTATTAAAGATACTGTGCAGCCAAAGGAGTAAGTAATATTTCTTTTATGGTGATATAATTTTTTTCATTTTGAGCTTATTATTATATCATCAGAACTTTCTCTAATTATGATGAACCAAACAATGTCTCCATCGTGGTCTCTGATGAAGAGGAAGAAGAGCTGCCAGAGACAGGGGATGAAAGGTGTGTGATTCTGCGTGTTAAATGTACTAGTGCATTTTAACTATCAGTATGGTCTTGTTTGTCTGAATAGTTTTCAAGAGAGCTCTTCCACAAGTGGTCCCTCACCTGCCTCTTCTGTTTCCTTGCTGCCCACTAAGAGGCCTGTTGATGAATTGAGAGTCACTGCAGCCTAGCCAACAAACAAGAAGTCGGCTCCACAGAGTGCCAAGGGCAAAGGAAAAAGCATAGGAGCCAGACTACATCGATTGGGCCATGCTTGATTCCCTGAAAGGAATTCAAGCAAACATTATCAGCAAGGCCACATCAGAACAAGACCCAGACATGAGCTTTTGCGTTGATGTGGCCAGCCGACTACGAAAACTGTCTCCACCCCAGAATGCACTAGCGAAGCTACGCATTCAGGAGGTACTTTATCAAATTGAGTACCCTGTGGTCCCACCTCAGCCGAGTGGAATCCAGAGTCATCCTGGACCAGCGTACACTTTTGGCGGAGAGTTTTGAATGACGTATGTAGTATATTTTAGGCTATGGATTACGACAAGCAGTGGCTAATGAAATACGTATTCGTTTTATATATAAAACACAGAAAGTTTCCGTGAACCACGTCGATTCGTACTATTGTGTTCTGTGTATGTGTCTGTATTGCCACGATACTTCTCCATGCGCTCCAATGAAATAATCCTTGAAAACTTGTCTTGTATCAGCAGCGGATTTTGCATATCTATATAGAGGTCACAAAATTAATACAAAATACAATACGTTACGCACAAGCAATGAGATTGCATGTATGCTACTGTAACACCTACCTATTGCTACTTGTTGAAGACACATGACGCATGACCCTTCATTTCTCCAGTTCCCTTGCACAACATTTCCTTCTCTATCTTCCCCATCAACAAAGCCAGGTGGACAGTATAGTGCACTTCACACAGGGGCATTATAGCATATTTCAGAATGTGGGGATTTTAGGTGACAAAGTATTGGAATGTAGGGAATTTGTCACCTTTTTCATACACGTCATGACTACCTCTTAGGAAAACGTCACATTTGTCATCACAAGTTACACAATCTCTGTCTGTAGCGGGAAATGTTTACATATTGCGGGAGCTACGATTTGAACATTTGCGCCGCAAAATCCGTCATTTTAAAGCTTTTAAAAGACGGATACGGTGATTAAAAGTATCAAATACCACATATGGACAATTTGCGTAAACAAAAGTTGCAATCAAGAACCATTCGCGCAAAGGTATTCACACAAAATCCCCGAAATTGGTATCTGAAGCCTAGGTATTTCACTAAAGTACCTAAACAATATCAGAATCATACGATAATATCAAGAGTTACCCTATTAATATTGATGGTGAGAGGATTTTACAATAAAATAATACGAAGATCAGTTAAAATGACTGTAACTCACCCATAATCGTTCGCAAACAAAGATCGATTGATCAAAATCTAAGATTTAGTGTCCAACTTCCTTCGCTGAGAAAAACTAAACAAAACGACGAAACTAACTTTGGTATCGAAACTATAACAGTAACACAGCAAATTTTCATGCGCGCGACCATTTTGGAATGATACGTAACGTCATCAATGATGTCACATTTAAATGGCGGCTTCGAACTTGTTTCAAAAAGAATGTAGAATCCGCACGTCTAGATGGCCTTTCTTTGCGACGGAGACTGCAAAAACTATTTCAAAGTACCCTTATGCATTTGTTTATTCTGAGCGGAGAAAATATAACCAGGTACGCAAAAGATATAAGCATTCTAATGGTTCAATTTTCACTATTTTAAAGCAGAAAAGTACATTTTTGGTTATATCTATGTCATTTGGGGTTATATATTTTCCGCTCAGGAATACCTAATGCAGTCGACTTTACTCTTTCATTTGATACTAGTTTTGTTCCTATTGAAGCACTTCTAGACGTGCGGACATCAACATTTACTGCAAAAACAGTATATTCTTTAGATTATCATTTACTTATTTTCGCCTTCAATATGGGCTTGTTTTTTCGTTTAATGTTTCGACAATAAGCATTAAAATGTGTAGAAGATTTGAAATGGGCCAGAAATTATTTCTGCGAGTCAAAATCGTCATGTATTTGTCACCCCTTTTTGGCGGCAGCCATCTTTTTAGTATTCTGAAATCCGCTATAATGAGCCTGTGCAGTTGTTCGCAACATGCTGTGCAGAGCAATGGCTGCTTTGGTAAGAGTTACGTTTTCAGGCTTCGCAATGATGGGTCTTCGAAATATTCTCCACCTAAAGTAGAGTGTTATTGTAAGGAGAATAGCATAATTGCGATGTGAATAGTACATGGTTATACCATAAACTTTCACCTTGCAGCAAGTATCCCAAAAGTATTTTCAATCACTCGGCGTGCACTACTCAATCTATAATTAAATAGGGCTTGAGGTTCTGTAGAAAAGGCATGCAGTGAAATGTATATTAATATGTAATAGAGATGAACACCAGAAAACAGTTAGCATGAAGCATACATTCATACAGTGAAACATGTACTTCAAATTTGGCATGAAAATCACTCAATGGACAAGCTAATCTATAATGTGTATGTGTGTGTGCTTGTGTAGAGTGCTACATTGTAAACATTTTACACACTCACTCACACACACTCAGGCACTTGATACAACAACACTCTCTCTACAACCACACACAGTCATGTACGGAACCAATAAGCTGGTCTCTAGTTAGTGCAAACGTGCACTCATGCAGTCTGGCTTGTACCACATAAAACAGTGGGAAGCCATGGTGTTGCACAAACAGTTTTGACTGTGCAATACAAATAGTATGATTAATAGTATTATATCAATTTTGGAAAGCTTATATACCATCAAGGTCTCTTCCAGGAAACGGTCTCATTAGATAATTCTTGAGTGGAAAAGCTTCATCCCCAACAATCACAAAGGGGACATTGGGTGATGACGTACCTGGCAATGGGACAGGATTGGGAAGGGATAAACTGCCGTTGTCCAAACTCTTTCCAAAACCAGAATTTGAGAAAATTCCACCATCACTTTTCCTCCCAACTGCCCGGGGTCAAACAGAACAAATCTAATGTAAATGTAATATAACATGTATATCTACGGTATAGGTCAATAAAAACTTTGCACTGTTAGGCGTAAAAACAAGGAATTCAATATTATATATATATATTTATATATATATATATATATATATAATTTATATATTATGGAAAATTAACTTCACCTGTAGTTTGCATCACGAACAGCCATGAGCACTACCGAGAAAGTGCCTTTATACTTGTGGTGTGCATGTGGATCCACTGTTTTTAGGTGCCTGGATGACTATGTGTTTCCCATCAATTGCACCTGCATTAATCAGAACGCTATCAATTAAGTCCACAACAAAACACCATGCAACCAATTTAACATCTGAACTTAAAAACACATACCAATACAGTTGGGAAAGTTCCATTTCAACAAAAAATCCCTACTGATCTGAATCCAGTCCTCGGGGGATGATAGTGATTTCACATACTCCTTCGAGAGAACACTCCATATGGTGGAACAAGTCTCCAAGAGAATAGAATGCACTGTTGCACGCCCCATGCGGAAATTGAATGACATGGACATCTGTGTAGGAAAACAATCTGGATATCAAAATACAATACTATACTGAATCAAGTGAGTCAGAAGCTAACCTGCGAGTTCCCTGCATGAGGCCAAAAACCTAAGGGTGAGGGCAACTCTTTCTGCAGCAGAAATATTAGGCCTAATGAAACTTGAGTATCCCCTGCGTGAAAGAATAGGGGCAACCTGCAAGGGAAGCATTTTATATATTAAATGTATTCAGTGCACAAATGATTTTAACAACAATCAAAATGTACTAGTCTGCCTGTGTCATTGTAAGATAATGCACCCTCATGGACCAAATAACTTAATAGCAATTAATTGCATATTCAGTACATAACAATTATGAAAACTATGTTGCTTCAGCTTTGGCAGCAACTATCCGTGCTATCTGCTCTGAGAAATATAAGCCAAGGGTACATTTTTTGTAGTTGTAGAAGCCTAGCCTTGTATATATTCATCCATTTTTTCCTGTACACGACATGTACTTGTTGCGTCGTTTATGAATCAATATGGCGACGCGATGTGTTTGTGACATACATTCGTGTCGTGTCGCGGTCTGCTTGTGACATATTGTGAACCATGCAGCCTTTAGAAATAATGGTAAGCATTCAGACATTGTTTGACCACTCTGGCATTTTGTCCAGTCCAAAAAAGTTTGGGTCAGACATTTGGCTGAACATTACCTCATGATCAATTTACACGTACAGTGATGTTACCAAGTCATTTGTACTGAGAATGTCAGACTCTACTTATGCTTTCATTATTTGTTGACACACATCTACTGTGGTACATGTGTACTTCTCCACAAATGTGTCAGAGCAAATCTCAAATTGTCTGACCCAAAATATGATGCTAGGACATTTGTCCCTCCACCACTTACTCCTTATTTGTAACTTGGGTTGGTGCCCTGTACTCGAAACTATGCAAACCCACCAAATGGGCCCTTTTCGCAAATATGGTCACAATTATTATTATAGGTTAAATCTTCAAAGAAGATAAACTTGAGTGATCAACATACGATTTCTATAATCATAAATTTGAGATCAAATCACAGTGATAAAAGCTTACTAATGATATGATTTCCATTATAACTATGATTGCAATTACGGTGGGTTACTTCACTATTACACTACGGAAAGTATTTTTGATGTGTATCATACCTAACTATCACACACACACACACACAAACACACATGCACACACACTAGGCGTACACAGCCGGTTAACATACTCTACTTTGGGCGCTGCTTCAAACGAGTAGCCAGTCTTTCTCTTGAATTCTTCCTTCAATCTTGTTCTCTCCTTTGGCGATAGTTGTCCAAAATACAGTTCCATCATATCTGAAACCGACAACTTAGAATGCTCTATCCTTTCCTTGTAGAGCCACTCTGGAGCCCCCACCTCTTGCAAAGCTTGATGTATGTCATTCGTTAGAGAGTGTACATTACCATAGAATGTATAGTTGACAGCACACGGGTTGCAGAGGAGATATATTGGCATTAGGTGCTGATCTAGTTTGCTATTGGAGAAAGTATGAATCAAAGATTAACCCTAACCCTTCACCTGTTGTGTTATGATACATCACAGACTGTACCCCTCGCAGTTATGAATCTAAGATTTTAACCCTTATCTACCATTAGCCAAGTTATTGGCTTACCTACTGAAATACCATGGGTTGTGAACATTGTGCAATCACTATGATTTTCATTATAATTAGAAATGTCTATGAACATATAGCAAAACATGCAAAAATGAAGTGTATACAACCATGTTCAATCCATAAAAAGAGGCACAATATGTGAGGTGCGCAGCGAAAAGGTACCCAAACTGAGTTTTTCTCGAAATCGAGTTCTTGTTACTATATTAAGCTACAATGATGTATCAGTCATGTGAGCAAGTTTCGCTTCCGTATTCCTACAGGAAACGTCAAACTGACCAAGTTTATAACCGTAGCGCAGAATCAGCCATTGTTGAGGAAGGCTTCGCAGAGTTTTATTTCCGTTCTTTAGTATACTGTCCGTGGACACGATGTTGCATATTATTTCGCAATGATTCATCACGTGTATTGGGATATACAATGGCAGGCTAGCGAGATAATTATACTCATAACGTTGTGACTGTGACGTGTTCTCCGTAATCGACATTATACAATGGCCGCACTCACCGAGCGAAAAACTTAAAATCTTCGAAACTAACAAACTACAGGGCGGATGGACCTGAAAATCGCCCAAGACATTCTTCGAAGAGTACAAAATGAAATTCTGCAATAAAAACGATTTCGTCAAAGTTGAAATTTCTTCATGGTTTTGCCTTTTTCACATTGTTTACTGTAGACGGTTAGGGTACCTTTTCGCTGCGCACATCACATATACTTCAGAAGATGTGAATGCCCTGTACACAGTTGTACTAATAGTTAACAAAGTTATACTAACAAAAAATGTCTGTTGTATGGGAGTAGTTTGTCGTGTGGATTATCAATTGTGTGGCCGATATCACTTGTCTTTTAGACCCATGTTTATTGCAATAGGGACATAGAAACATTGTTGGGATTACAAGTTGTGTTACCTAACGCTTTAGCTTTGTTGTCTTTCCACACATTGTCAATGCATTCAAGCATCAACAAATGTGGCCCGAGTCTCTCCTCTTAACAAAGCATTGTTAAGTGTGAATAAAATGGCGGATTTCAGCGTTAATTGTAAGTTTACTATGGAACGTTTCAATGGAATTTACTACATATGAAAGGGCAGGATCCAGCAACCTCTTGCCTCCCAAACGGACCTAATGTTTGTAGAAGTCTAGGGTAACCTAACTTAGCCTAACCTAGTTAGTCTGGAACGCATGTGGGACATGCCCACGCTAATTCGGAGGTGTGAAAATTTCGGTCGTTTTTATAGCTTCATTTCTCGACTTGTAGAAGCTTCAGAACATCAAACGATGGCTTAATACATAGGTAGACATGTAAACGTTTCGAGGAATAGCCTTTCAAAAGGCTTACTCCAATTGCAAAGAAGTTTGTGAGTCTTTCCCGACCCCTACTAAAATGCGAAAGTCTTCGGGCACTAACTGGTGAAACGCTTCCAAGATTATTTATTCACATAAATCGCTATAGCAAAACATTTACTAACTTTTCCATGCAGGTGCCATCGCCATTCCTCTCCGAAGCCGAGATCACCAAAATTGGCCATCAAAGGGCGAAATTCTAGCTCTTATAACTCGGGACAGGAACAACGCTTCTCTTGCACCCACATGGAAAAGTTTCTAACTACAAATAGCTCAATGCTGACACCAAGAGACTGTCTCTAGCTTGTTTCCTCACATAGCGTCCAGCCGCAAACTAAAATTTGGAAGAACATCCAGTTAGGTCACATGCCAGCATGTGAAAGAGCAACGGTGACGATAGAAAACGTCATTTAACGCGGATTTGGTTTCGTATACGCCCGAATATCCACCCGAATCACGAGATAAAAGCGTGACTAATAACTCACAGGCACCGATAGATAACGTTTCACCCCTATGCAAACGGAGGATCACTATCATAACAAATCTGGACATGTCCCACATGCGAAAGGAGGTCTTACACCCTTGGCAGCAGACATAATGGTCAAATATGTATAGGGCAACTAAACCTAGCCTAGCCTAGTTAGTCTGGAAAGGGGGTCTTACACTCTTGGCAGCAGACATATTGATCAAATAAGTCTAGGGCAACCTACCTAGCCTAGCCTAGTAAATCTATTGTGGGGAAAAACAACCATGAGGAAAACTGGACTACCACTGGGATTGAACTGGCAATCTTCAGCTTTGTACACTGCGCATGTGGGACATGTCTGTGCTAATTTGGAGGTGTGAAGATTTGGGTCTTTTTTACAGCCTTAGTTTTGAACTTGTAGAAGCTTCAGAGCATCAAACGAAGGCTTAAAATGTAGGTAGAGGCATAAGCGTTTCGAGAATTACCATTTTAAAAGATCTGATCTATTCGCGAAGAAGCTCGTATGGTTTTCCTAACCCCTATTAAACAGCGAAACGCTTTGGGCACAAGATGGTGGAATGCTTCTAAGACTATTCTTTCACATAAATCGTTATAGAGAAACATTTAATAACTTTTCCATGCGGAGGCATGACAATTCCGTTTCGCAGGTGAGTTATGTCCGATTCTGGACATAACACAAAATGGCCGACGCTTCGTAGGCACCAAAATCAACCCCCAGTTTTTGCTTTCTGCAATGGGTAATAATGACACAAACCTCCTATTCTACATTACAAACATATTGACGTGATTTTGGTGTTCTCTCTAAGACAATCTACAAGTCAAACGTCCCACTACACGCAATTTCTTCAGCTACTGTCGAAAAGACAAAAAGCAAAATCACGGTGGTAAAAATCTCAGCTTCTGAACACGCCATTAGGTTCAAACGACTCCTTAGGTACATAAGTGCCCTGAAAGATTCCTGGAGCCCGATAGCTCAAAGCACGGCTGTTATGTCCAGGGGTTTCCGCCATTTTCGGAGGTCTCCAACCACAAAACACGGGACATAACTCAAACGGTAGAAGTACAAAGCTCCAGGAATATTTCACCGCGGTTTGGACTATTGGGAACACGATGGCACTATTGTCGTTGCTCCGAGTCGAGATTTTTACCACCGCAATTTGGAAAGAAAATTTCCACTCGAGCATCTCTTTTCTTTAGACTGCAGTCACATGCTGTCACATGTTCTACGAATGAGTCCACACATCTTTCTCGTATTCTCGCGTATACGTTCAGTTTGAGCATGATGTCATCACGAAAATCTCGCTATCTGCGCGTGACAAGCCCATACGGTTAGCGCTATAATGAAATTCATTGAGTGAAACCATATAATGTTACACTTATGGCTGGATTCGGACATAACACACCTGCGTTCAAAGCCGAGATCTGTAAAAACGACCTTCAAACAGCAAAATTCAAGCTGTTGTAACTTGCAACAGGAGTAAAGGTTCTTTTGCTTCTGCATGGAAACGCTGTGTATTACAAATGGCTCGAAGTTGGCACCTATGAACTGTCTCCAGCTTGTTCCTTCACGTTGCGCTCAGCCGAAAACCAAAATTCAGAAGGACATCAAGTTAGGTCACAGGCCAACATGTGATTGAGTAAACGTGACGACAGAAAACGTCACTAATCGTGGATTCGGTATTCGTATACGCCCGAATATCAGGCTAAATCCCGAGATAAATGCATGACTAATACTTAAAGGCGCCGAAAAATGACATTTTATCACTATGGAAACTGGGAAGCTATGTTTTTTTGGGCTTTTGAGTGGCTATTGTACTATTTCAACTACTATGTATCAAATTGAAAAGTACACCTTTTATTAAGTGCTTCTTGCTCTATCTTTTGATATAAAATTTGTAGCGATTGCGCAATGTTCGATCCTCACGGTACGTAAGGGGTACGGCAGAACTGAGCCAGTTAACTGGTCTTTGGTCCTTAAAGAATTAATATGCAAGTTTGTTGCAGAGTTCACAATTAACCCTTTATGGTGTGAAGACCACTTTAGTGGCTCTCCTGGTAGTGGACGGTACTTCCTCAAATTTATCATAGTGCTTCGATTTTCATATTGTTTGATAGCTTACTTCAATTGTAATACACTCATATTATTTTATACTGATATAACGCTGTACCATTTGAATAAAAGGCTCTAAAGTATATGCAAAAACGCAAATGTATACCAAGAAATGTACGTATACAATGATTATACGAAATTATGCAGAGATAACCACAAAATGAAATGGCCGTTCCTCGATACCGAAAAATTGAACATGCATAATTTTATCTTTGTGCGAACAATTTTGCATTGAAAGGCTTTAAGAAAGTTTTGAAGATGATTAAAAAGACTTCTACCACAAACGCGGAAGGTAAAGAAGAGTAAAAGTCGGGTAGCGAGGATAGAGTCTCTAAAGTGATCTTTAGGCCATAACAGGTTTACGAAAAATCGTCACACAGGAGTTAACCCTTAATCGATTATACGCCAATTACGCCATATGGCGTAATGCAGGTTATGGCCAAATACGCCATATGGCGTAAGAAAAAATGGCAACCGTAAAAGTCGTTGTTATTCCGCTTAGGAAAGCCATATTGCCTTCTTACTAGCATCGAAGATAGCCTGGACAACGCTTGACTAAATGATATGCGACAATTGCACAAAAGACTAGAATCGACCGTAAACAAACTAAAAGTCTTCGAAGCAACTTTGGCGCAGGGCGCAAGGAAAAATGGCAACTGTAAGATTCGTTGTTATTCCGCTTTGGAAAGCCATATTCCCTTCTAACTAGCATCGAACATAGCCTGGACAACGCTTGCCTAAATGATATGCATCAAGTGTACAAAGGGCGAGAATCGACCGTAAACGAACGAAAAGTCTTCGAAGCAACTTAGGCACTCATGTTCCACGTTCTTGTAGCGTATCTTCTCAGTTCTAAGCCGCTGCTTAGTTGTTCGTGCTGCTGCTTAAAGGAGAGAAAACTATCATTGTTTATTTCAAGCTTCTGTCATTATTTTTGCTCTCGTTTAGACGTCCTCGCTTCCTTCACCGTGGGTAGGCTTTTTGCATGTATTTTAGTGAATATTAATTCGGCCATGAGGCGTGTGTATGACGTAAGAAAAATGGCGTATAATCGGTTAAACATTTATAAGCCAATTTTCTGGCGCGACCCCTTAAAGTTCGTATTTTGCAATTTCGTCCTATAATATTGATTCTTTAGCTGTGTGTTAATACTGGATACATATGTAACTTTGTATAGTATCAACCTTGTGCGATCAGTACAAAAGAAGATACAGCCTGTTAAAAGTTGCTATTATACAAAAATTTACAAGAAACGCCAATAGATATACGAAAAATTCAATAATTTTACGGACCAAAAATGGCTACCCATGTTGCGTATCTGAAACATTTTAGTGGATTTCTCGCCTAATTTTAGTTCTACGTCGTTTTTCATTACTTGAAATGTGGATGAAGGTACTCATGAAGAGGATTTTAGCAATCACAATCTTTTGGAATGAATCAGGCAGTTTTCCGTTCATATCTGAAGTTAGTACGGATAAACTGTTTTTAGTATTCTCCATGAAATGGACAGTAGACACTTTTCTGTTTAGAAATGGTTTTCTTTGTGTAGAATGCAACGTGTACAAAGCTTTTTATGCACTAGGCATCATTTCAAACCTTAAAACAATATCTGTAAATGCGCACGTATTGCAAGACTTAGCTTATGGAAGTCTTACTTCACCGACAAGACGGAAAACCGACTGAATAAGTGCAAACAAGGGCTGATGAAGTCTACCTAATATGCTATGACAACATACTAAGCATATAAGAAAGTTTCACAAGCAAAATACCGGCTATATTAAAGCTTGAAGTTTGCGCCAGATATCTGGCTTACAAACGTTAAGGGTCTAGATTTTCACCGGAAACGCAAACGATTAAGGGTTAAAAGGTTAAGTTTCATAGATGTTCTGACCATATCTTTGAACAGCAACACAGTCTCGTACACACAGGTATGTTATGTCCGAATCTAGCCAAAACACGAGCGCTTTGTGGTGTTCATGTTATGAATTTCATTATCACTGAATTGCGTGGGTTGGTCATGTGCCAGTAACGTGAATCAGCTTAGGAAGCTCCGCAACAAGCAAGGTTATCTATCTAGTTATCTATGGTAAAAGGTCCAGACCCTACCCAACTTTACACAGCACGTTTCGATCGCGAAATTCTAAGCGTTGGTTTTGGATAATAATGCTTTCTTTGGCAGGTTTGGGGTTCACCAATTTAAGTATGAACTAGATATCTTGGAAAGGAAGAATCTGATTTCAAGAGAAGTTGACAATGTGTTCTGAACTCCTTCATTTACAATAACGGGGCTACGTAAGATCGTATGCTCCTTGAGAAAAGCCTTTTTACGGGGCAAATTTCTTTGTGAAAGGCGGAGATCTCAGTAGATGGCAGCCATGACTACAGAAATGTAAGGATTGATTTCTAAAAGGTAAATCTAAATTTTCACCACGTATACTTTTGATTGCTTATTCTGTTCAAAGTAAATATGCATCATTATTTCTCGTCTTGTCCTGGCTGGAAAGCCACAAAATGCTGCCAATAACAGTCAAGCCACAAAATGCTGCCAATAACAGTCAAGCAATAGAATTTCAAAAGTGTATAGATAGATATTGATCCTACAATTACGTCAGACCCACTTTGTAAGGTTTAAAAGCCACCATCTACATTTCCGCCTTTTCCACTAAAACTGTTTTCACCACGAGCACAACTCGTGTGCTGCTTGTAGGAGTGCATGTGATGTCACTTGACTTTCCTGAAGTAAGACAGCTTGCTCTACAAGAAAATTTCATCGAAAATCGCGGTGGTAGAAATCTCTGATTTTCAGCGTGAAACTTTGAGATATTGTTCCCAAAGGACCAAACCCCTAGAATCGAATTCAGGGTCTTTGTACATTGAACCGTTTGCTATATGTCCAAAGGATTGTAACTACTCACCCTCAAATTTTGCATAAATCCTTGGACATAACCCTATAACGTGCAACTAACGCGAAAACTGTGCATGCACAAACGTGCAAAAGCCACTTTAGTGCCACCAAAAAGAACAGAAGGAATGCGGTCATAAAGCAACATACAAAGCTTAAACTTTAACTACAATACGAACAATTGTCCTAGAATGCGAAGACTTTACCTAGAAAGAGTGTCAAATTAGAGATTCAAAATCGCTCTGGCAGTCTTTCTTGTACGCATCTAACTGCCGATTTGATGGATGGAAGAGATCAACGCTGAGGCAAACACAAACATATACACACACTTAGAACATGTCAAAATAGTTCGAAAAACTGGAAAGGAAGTTTTCTCGCTACTTCTGCTACTTCTTCGCTGTAATTAAGAGTGACTTTTCCCCTTCAGGATTGGTCAGAAGTGCACTTGTATTGTTAGGACAATGTACGATGCCACTTCACCTTGGTCTGTTCAGAAAACACCAAGAAAAGGCCCACTACATTCTCTCTGGGCGGCTACTTGCCTATTTACAGCACAAAATTGTGAAAGATGAAGACGACGACATTGGCGACGCCATTTTTTATTTTTATAACTAATGTATACTAGTAAAAAGTCTAGTAATCCCTCGTATTCCAAAGAATTTCTATGGACTGTATCTTCTGTTATACACAACGCACAGGTTTAATAGTATACAAAAGACATTGTTATGCCATATAGTTTGTATGTGTGTAATTTCGTAAAAATCGGCTGGGAAAAAAACTCGCACGTTTGCACCTAAATTTGCACGTTAAAGGGTTAACAGCCATGCAGTGGAGCCTGAAGACCCTGAATTCGATTTAGTAAGTTCGGTACCTGTGTGTTCTTTTGAGGCTAGGAAAGCCTAAGTTTCTACCACCGCGTTTTTGGATTTTTATGTTTTCGAGTACGGTCAGAAAAAATTGGTCATATGACGTTTTTAGAACTTGCACAATAATCTAAAAGACTTAGATACAAAGTAGATATATTTAAGATATAACATAAAGCATTTTCCGGGCATCACTAATCGTGCGCATGGAAAAAAGACCTATTGATTTCACTTCTTCGATAACGACGGCCATTTTTGTTTATGTCCAAGATCAGACATAACATACCTGTGCAGGATAGCGTCTTGTTTCAAGAGAACTTATCCCACCAATTTGATTTGCATCGTCATCATCTTCATATGCTGAATCATCAGTTACTGTAGTTGAGTTCTGGATTGGTTGGAAGAACGACACATTTGAGTCACAAATTTTCTATTTCTTTGCAGGGTAGTTAGGAACTTGACGTCCAAGAATAAAATGCAAAAATGGCCATCTTGTAATAGCTTCGCGATTATCGATCGCTTCTATTTAGTTGATTAGATATTCGCCCAGTTCTTCTTACTGAATGAAAGATCTATATATTCCACGCATGATGGTGCTAAGCTAGCGATTGTTTCTATTGTCTGAAGAAAGATAACGAGCCTGGGATACATAGCAGTTTCAGACAAACTTTGCACTTTGTTTTGAAAGCCCCTTAGTTTATTGCTTTTGTGCACCTTCTGAATCTTCCCAAAATGTGCCGTACGTGTTCTTCGGTGTTGAAAATTCTTTAGAATAAGCTTAATGTTTGTTCGCAAGTACAACATTCCCGTATATTGTGACTTTTTATGAATCTCGCATCTGCGAAGCTTACTTCTATGTATGTGACTTGAGTTTCTTGCATTATCACAAGGAAAAAAAAGTTGTGCTTATATCTTTTGGTTTGCGAATTATACGTACTTCTATTGAGCACTAGGTAATGACGCATTACCATGTTTACAGATGAATAACTTTGTCACCTAAAATCCCCATTCCCTGAGACCAACTATAATGCTCCTGTGTAGGTTGAACTCTATGTTGTAAGATTTCCTCTTGTCATCTTCTGAATGGCTCTGAGGCACTCTGGAGAGGGTGTCGGCATTGTAAAGCAATTTCCCTTGTACATGTAAAACGTTGTAGCTGTATCTCATCAGGTGAACTTTGAAGCGTAGTACGCATGGGGGTATGCTGTCCAAGTGTTTAGTGCTGAGGAGTGGAACAAGGGGTTTGTGATCTGTCTCGATAGTGATAATCTTTCACAACATGTAATCTGAGAAGCGTTCACATGCCCATGTGTAGCTAAGGCTTCTTTTTCGATCTGCGCATATCTCATCTCAGTCTCTGTCATTGACCTACAGGCATATGCTACTGGTTTCCATTCTCCATCAGTAGACTTTTGTAGAAGGACTACTCCTAAGCTGTAGGCTGAAGCATCTGCAGATAGTTTTGTGTCTGCAGCCGGGTTATACCAAGCAAGCACTGCTGGCATTGTCAGGGCTGTTTTTACTTCTGGAATGCAGGTGTGTTATGTCCCAATCCAGTCAAAAGTGCGATGTTCTTTGGCTTCAGGCAATGAATATCATTATTGTGGGTAACACGTGGGTTTGTCACGTGTCTGTGGTTTGTTTTGGTGATAATGTCATGTGCAAGCTGAACGTATACGCAAGTATACGAGAAAGAACTTCATAGAACATGTGACGACACATGACTCAGCCTGGAAAGGCACCTATGTTTGACAATAAAATTTCATCGAAAAAGGCGGTGGTAGATATCTTTGCTTTTGGCTTTGAAACTGCGATATGTTATTACTAAGGAACCAAACCCTCAGAATCGAATCTTGAGGCAATGTACGTTAACTGTTTCTCTCAGTTTATGTCCAACATCTTGTAAACGGGAACCTTGTTTTCGGGCAGGAACCCCTGGTAATAACAGCCGTGGATTGGAGCATCATCACCCAAGATTTGATTTATGTTTTCAATCTGTGCTATCTTTTGAACCTACTTTTGCACTAAAGTTATTTTTAAGGTCTAAATCTGTGGTCGTTTTTTCGGCTTTGTGAAGTATTAACCGATTATACGCCATTTTTATTACATCATGCACACGCCTCATGGCCGAATTAATATTCACTAAAATAGATGCAAAAAGCCTACCCACGGCGAAGGAAGCGAGGACGTCTAAACGAGTGCAAAAATAACGGCAGAAGCTTGAAATAAACAACTATAGTTTTCTCTCCGGTTAAGCAGCAGCACGAACAACTAAGCAGTGGCTTAGAACTGAGAAGATACGCTACAAGAACATGTAACACGAGCGCCAAAGTTGCTTCGAAGACTTTTCGTTCGTTTACAGTTAATTCTCGTCCTTTGTGCAACTGTCGCATATCATTTAGGCAAGCGTTATCCAGGCTATGTTCGATGCTAGTTAGAAGGCAATATGACTTTCCAAAGCGGAATAACAACGAATCTTACAGTTGCCATTTTTTTCTTACGCCCAGTGCCAAAGTTGCTTCGAAGACTTTTCATTTGTTTACGGTCGATTCTCGTCCTTTGTGCAATTGTCACATATCATTTAGTCAAGCGTTGTCCAGGCTATCTTCGATGCTAATTAGAAGGCAATATGGCTTTCCTAAGCGTAATAACAACGACTCTTACGGTTGCCATAGTTTCTGAAGATGCCTTCTGAATGTGGATGTACCCATTGTGTGATGTCCAATTGCACTTTGTGCACGATTGAATTCTGCAACGACAAACGATTTCATTTTCTTCTCGTAGTCCTTTTCAGACAGCGGTGGTGGATCTATATGTTGGAAATTGCTGATGAAGTATGATAGGTACCCGTGACTACTTTCACTTCGACCATTTGGGAATGTGTTGTTGTTCACAAACGCAATGAAGTCCTATGGAAGACACACAAACTGTTAGATGGTGCAGAGCATTTTTGCATGTATTTGTGACTGTATATTTGTTACATTGTTACTACACATTCTGTACAATGTCATTTACTTATGATAATTACTCATTGTTCACTATTCTGTAGTCCACTCACATTTATGACATTCTTGTCCTGTCTATTCGACACTTTGCCTTTGAGCCCATGTCTGCCATATGGGTATCGCACTGTTACTGCGTGTCCACTTTCCAGTGTTTGCCACCAGGCTTGCAGTGAGACTGATTGATCTTCTGACATGACAACTGAGTGTAAGAGCCCCTCCTTTTCAACTGTACTTTTCGTCATTGTACGTAGTGCGGAAAGGTTAAGTTTCCTTTTTGTCTTCCGTAGCTTAGACAAACGACCCTCATGTATATTTATCCAAGCTAGGATGCAGCTGTAGCAAAAGACGTAGTTCCCATGACTATCGAAAATATTTTGCAGCAGCCATTCATTCTTTTGTTTGTAGTTCCTGTGTTGACCTGTGCCGTTGGCTGATTGCCGATTGTGCAAATGTATGCCATGCATACCAGCAGCTTGAAATGCAGGAAGCAGCTTTGATAACCTGGGAGAGCAGTAGGAGCATGCTGCTTGTTTGATTTCCAGATTCACTACCTTCTTTGATTTCCACATAAATCAAGCACTTTAAATTTATACATACTCTTCGATTATTTTTAAAGGACTTGCCACAATGTCTGGACTTTTCATTGTTTTCTTAACATTCACAGGGAATTTGTAAACAAAGCTTGTTATGATGGCAGTTTGAGCTGATTTAATTTGATGCCTGCAGAATTTGAACTCGAGCAGAATGGCCTAAATCTCAAGGGAACCAAAACATGTTGATGCATAAAGTGACCCATTTCAGAAGCAATTTTCTTTTGAAGTTGCAATAACTAATCCCAACTCTTAATATAGCTAATTGGGATAAAGGTTGTCATTGGTGCAGTGGTAGAGTCAACAAACTTGTGAACTCTAGCTGGTAAGGTTCACAAATTTGGTAACTTTAACGTATTTCCTCTAAAAATTTGATGCTTGTCAAATTCAAACATTTTCGTCAAACTGAGCAATAGGAAGTAAACACGGAGCCTTAACACGTGTGTCGAAACTTTAGAGGAAACGACGAAACTTCAAAGGCAAATTAAAATGCCCATAGCCACTTCCTCCAAGCTGAAAGTTTCTTCTTCAGTGTGTGGACATCATGCAGATGGTAAATCGCTGTTAGTGTCGTATTCCAAAGACCGATGACGACAAAATCGGTTCTGGTGTTATAGAATACTGTTGATCAGGTGTACATTCAGGCTGTACTCCTTCCATACCTAGCCTAGAACTGCCCCAGTAAGGGTATTAACGCGTGGGAAAACAATTGGAACAATCGGCAAATGAGTCTACAGCTTACAAGCAATTTTGTCATTGATTAGAGGCATTTCGGTACTTCCACAACGGGTGTCAAAACTTTAGTTGGTCGAAATTTTAAAGGAAATACGGTTCTCTGTTATGCATTCAAAACAGCTGTATTACAGGGGACCAGTACAATTCAGCATTGAGAGAGGATTCCCCGAGCCAACTTTAAGAATTGAGGCCACCACACAACTGAGCCAATGCATAGAATAAAATTAAGAAGGGTGATATATACAAACAATCTACATACACAGTGCCAAACTCACGGTAACTTTTCTCCTGACAAATACATCATAAAATCTGTAAAATTTACATAGGGAACAGCTTTCCCTTTGCTAACGACTTTCTTCAGAATACGTGTGTGATCATTAGCTGACAGGAAATGAGCAATGATACCCTTGAGGTAGTTGTTCAGTTCTTTACCACTGCTTAGTGGTACTTCAAGCTACAGGAAGGGGGTCATATTTATGTGTGTGATTGTCATGTGAAAATAAGCCAGAAACCACATGCAAACTGATAATGTGTATCCCCTTAAACACCTGGCTCACCCCCAAGAAGCGGTTCCCCTCCTACACATAAGTGCATGATGTGCATAGTGCATGTGGACATATCCAGGATCTGTCATGATAGCACAGTTTGCATAGCAATTAAAATTAATGTAATTTTCAACATCTACAAGTATAGTCATCTTGTGAGTTGGACTAATTTTTGGGTGTATACAAATGCCGAATCCGCATTTAGTGATGTTTTCTCTCATTACAGTTGCTCTGTCACATTCTGATAATTAACTCAACTTTATGTTCTTCGGAATTTTGCTTTCCACTGGGTGCTACATGAGGGTACAAGCTGGAGACAGTTTTGTGGTACCAACTTGGAGCCATTTGAAATAGGCAACTTTGCTATGTGGGTGCAAGAGAACTTTTGTTCCTATGTAAAGGTACAAGAGCTTGAATTTTGCCTTTAGAAGGCGAATATGCAGATCTTGGCATTAAAAAGGTTAAGAAACGTTTTGTTACAGTGATTTATGTGAAAAAGTCTTAGAAGCTTGCACTACCCAAAGCATTTTACTTTTCATTAGGGTTAGAAAAAACCTTAGTAGTTTCTTCACAATTAAAACAAGCCTTCCAAAAAGGTCATCATCCAAACATCTGCTCTGTATCTACTACAAGTTTGGAAAGAAGCTGTAATATAGACCAAAATTTTCACACCTCCAAATCAACGCAGACATGCCCCTCATGAAACGCAGGTATGTTATGGAAGAATTCAGGCTTCAAGGGGGCGTTTTGTGGTTTGACAAGGATTGCGATTAGATTCTACGCCTCAGACAGTTTATCACAGTCTGGTCATGTGACCACAGCTTAAACACGACCATTATACGTCATAATAGGCTAAAACGTGCAAGTAAACATCCTGCATACAAACATCCTACATCTTAATCCCTTGTTTGATGCTCTGTATCTACTACAAGTTCGTAAAGAAGCTGTAACAAAGGCCAAAATTTTCATACCTCTACAACGCAGAAGAGTTTGAAGAGTTTGCCTTTGTGGACATGTGATATCATGTGACAAAGGCCTAAAGAAGCACTTCAGTCCGCAAGGATTTTATGGCGAAAAAGGCGCTGGTCTAGATCTCTACATAGATACTTAAAACTTTGTTAGATTGTTGCTGAAGGACTGAACTTAAAATTCGGATTTGGGGAATATTGTCGGTCCATCCATTGAGTTTATGCGCAGCCATTTGTTGCTATAGCCGTTCTTTGGGATCAGAAATCCTTGGACATAACAGCCATGGAATGGAGCAGCGCTTTCCCCAAATCAGTAAGGTAAGATTTGGACATGTTCTGTCTTCTGAATTCACTTGCAGGATGTCTTGACCTGTGCCTTTTGCATTTTTTGCTTACGCATGTGGGACATGTCCTACCTAATTAGGAGGTGTGAAAATTTCGGTCTTTTTACAGCCTTAGTTCTCAACTTGTAGAAGCGTCAGAGCATCAAACGAAGGCTTAATATGTAGGTAGAGGCATAAACATTTCGAGAATTATCATTTCAAAAGATCTGATCCATTCGCAAAGAAGCTCGTATGGTTTTCCTAATCCCTATTAAAAAGCGAAACGCTTTGGGCGCTAGATGGTGGAATGTTTCTAAGACTATTTAACCCTTTATAGTGGACGAGCCACTATAGTGGCTCAACCCGTGGTTGTGGAAGATGACGAAAGTTTAGCGCATTTTGTTCAAATTTTATACGAAGCATTCACGTAGCAATAGTAACACACTCTGTAAGTATGAACCTTCTAATATGGGTTATAAGGAAGTTAGAACACATACTAAAAGAAATCTTCGATCCCGTTTTACGGTGTTATGCAATAACTATGCGATAATTTACCGACAAATCCTAGTTATGCGGAATAAAAATGGCGTTCTCTAGTGTGGCTCAATCTAAAATCAGGAACTACGCAGGGAGAATGTGATCGATTTCCTTACTTTGCTTGCCGCTGTACTTGGTTTGCTTCCTGGAAAGAATTGACGAGCTATAATGGCAGATTAGGGCGCTCCGAAGATTGTCAACGTCGAAGGGAGTGACGCTCACAAATCGCAGGAAAGGAGGCACACTGTTAATGCCAGTTCGTCCTTTCCGCTTTCTAGAGAGGTACTGTGCCATCGTTTCTCAAGCCAGATTAATTCTGAACTCGTTTTTGTCATCATCTACCTGTTCCTGAAACTCGTCTGATGCAGCAATACGCATACGGTACGCTTAGGATTTTGTGTTTTTCTAGCTTTCGTGTTACTATTTTTGTTATTTATCGCTTATGTTGATACTGGTAACATGTTTTAACTTTCGTTAGATGGGCAATTGAGCCAGTAAACATTTAATTCGTTCTTAAAATGACAAAAGAAGTACGAGCCACTATAGTGGCTCGTCCAC
>CAUJGJ010000444.1:8540617-8543117 GCA_963170055.1 Halisarca cf. caerulea | reverse complement strand
TTATAATATTACGGAGGTGGAGGATAGCATGCTGCCATATGGCAGCAGAGATTATTTAGCGCATCGGAGGATGTTTTCCCGTAGCGCTCACGCCACATGAATTCATCCAAGTGGTTAGCCAAAGTTGTCTCGCAGGTTGTCTTGTCACCTTTCATACTTTTGAATTCTATTTTTACTCTGTTCCAGTAACTTTCAATGTTATTGGTGTGAACACCGGTCTGGGGATCTTTAAAGTGGAGTGAATGATTGACCGTCTGATGACCTGATACACCAGGAATGGTAGAAACTTGACTATATGCCCGCCACTGGTCACTCCATATCTCTGTTCCTGGATGTACATGGTTCAGGATGATCGGAAGCAGAGTCTGCGTGGTGCAGTCAGGAACCACTTCCATATAGCCAAGGGATGGACTAACGGATGTATCCACCATTCCACAAACCCACTGCTCCGTTGCTGGTGCTCATCCACGCTGATACTATATTCAATGGAATGTACAGTACGTGAAGTGTATTTCCTGTTTAACAGTTACTATTGACATGTTTACCTTACCTTAGGTGAGTGCGTCATGAGAGACTCATCAATTTGTACCACAACATCAGGGCCTCCCAATTTTATGACGGTGTTTACCAGTTTCCAGGAGCAAATGTCCCTGAAAAACTGGTAAAAGTCCACAGCATTGCCTTCATTTATCCCACATTCCTCTGCAGCCTTGGTCACTGGCCACTGCCTTGACCACATCCACATCATCATCATCCAGATCTGCAGACTTATCTTTGAGTTGTGGAAGAAGCCCTGTTGACCAGTTCAACTCCTACCACCTCTCGCAGACTTGAAGGTCTTGCAGACTGGGCACCTGAACTTGTAGCCATCTGCTACATCAGGTTTCACAGTCAGAACCATCTGTTGACTGTTCGGGCACCTCTCACACAGCTTGGTCGCAGGGACAATTCCTTTATCCTGGAGCCACTCTAGCACCTTATCTTTGCCTTCAAACATTATAGGGCCCATACTCCTAAGAGAATTATCACTACTTTGTGCCATCTAGAAATAAAATGTGTTGAATTTATTTGTACCATTTTATGAATATTCATATAACTGCTAACCTTCCTCAAGTTTGATTTTCCCACCGATCTGCTGCTAAAAGCACGTGCACTTGTTAGATTTTAGTTGCGCATTATATTATGCTGATGTAATAGCATGTGCTATGACGTCATACGGCTTTTTGCAGCATGCAGACACGCCATAACTTCATAGACAACATTATACGGGCGATAACGATCGCAAATCAATAAAAATGCAAACTTATGAAGTGAATGAGTTAGTTGTAAGATGGTGACATCATACTTCCGGTTTGAAGTCGCTACATTTTTGGGAAATGCCGTATTAAAGGATCGTGGAGACGAGGCATTATTTTGGCAAAATTATGACGTAATGCAGTCATTCATGTGATAAAGACATCACACTTCCAGTTTGAAGTCGTTGCGTTCACAGGATGTTCTGTACAAGGATATCCAAAAAATGATTCAGAGAAAGGCCCTGACTATCATAGGACGGAGCAATTCCAAATTCAATGCTTCAGAGGGCTGGCTCCAAAAGTTCATGTTGCGTAACTCCTTGATTTTGCACCGCCATACGAGTATTCAGCAGAAACTGCCTGCAGCTTCAGAACAAAAACTTGCAGCCATGATGGACAAATTGAAGACCCTCCATGAGCGCCACAACCTTCCAGATGACTTAATTGTCAACATGGATGAAACACCGATATTCTTCGATATGCAAAAGGCATACACAGTGCATCGAAAAGGTACTCGGGAAGTGTCCATACGGGGTACCAAAGGGGGCAAGAAACGAGTGACGTTTGTGGTTTCATGTGCTGCATCTGGCAAAATGCTCACCGTATTGTCTTTAGAAATTTAGTTTTCTGCTGGGTGATAGATGAGGGAACAAGCTAGCATCGGTTTGTTATAGCCAGCCGTGAGTAATTTGCACTATACAACTTTTCCATGTTGGGTCTCGAGTTACAGGTGCTTGAATGTTGTCATTTTAGGGCTGTTTTCACTCATCTCGGCTTTCAAGAGGATTGGCAAAATACCCAACATGGAAAAGTTGGCAAATACTTTGTTAGAGCGATTTATGAGAAAAAATGTAGAAGAAAACATTCCACCTGTTATCACCCTGAGCATTTCATTCTTGAATAGGGGCCGGGAAAACCGTTCTAGCTGCTTCAGCATTCATATGAGATGCTCAGAACAGTAAGATTTGAGAAGTTGACAAGTTTGCCTACTAGTACAACCTTATTGTGATACTCTAAAGCTTCTACAAGTCGAGAACAGAAGTTGTAAAAGAGAAAGAAATTTTCACACCTCCTAATTAGCACGGACATGTCCTACATGTGTGTGTGTGTGTGTGTGTGTGTGTATGTGTGTGTGTGTGTGTGTGTGTGTGTGTGTGTGTGTGTGTGTGTGTGTGTGTGTGCGTGTGCATATGAGCATGTGTGTG
>CAUJGJ010000444.1:8505617-8538117 GCA_963170055.1 Halisarca cf. caerulea | reverse complement strand
CTTGCTCGCTGCTACCGAACATCATTTTTTCTTCACAGTTTTTACAATTTTGTCTAAACTATGAATATCATTGTACTATGTGAGATGTGAAATAGGGTAGACAATGTTGGCTGCTGCATAATAGTATGCAGTGTGTTCAACATTAGCTTTCATATTCATATAACAGCCAACTTCCCGTTGTATACACTAAATTTTCATGGCGTGTGTTCGCCGTACCACTTTTTGAGATCTTCCTATGGGCCTGTATATATATATATATATATATATATAGTAGATTCTCTTTAAATCGAAACCTCATATGGTGTATTCTACCTCCATCTATCCACAAGACCAAAGATTTTACACATTTCTCTGTATTATGTACATATTTTTTCTTTAGTGTATGAATAATAAGTACATTTCATACTCAAACAAAAACAAGTAATTCGAGTTAAAAACTCATGGGGGCTGCTGCCCCACGCACTTGAATCACTTGCAAAGCATTGGAGTATAAGTGCACAGCTGAACATTCATTGAACATACTGTTTATTGTAACTGGACAATTGTTTTGAAAACAATTGCCATATTTGGCAATTGTTTTCAAAACAATTCCTATAACTCATTCCTGTATAAATTCATACTTCTCTATTACTATTATATAAATTCTCTATTATAAGACTTTTCTTCAAATCCATATTATATATATATATATATATATATATATATATATATATATATCGGACGAGCATTACACACCGGAAGTCCAAATGAAAACACTATAGGGGCTGCCACAGGCAGCCCCTAATTATAGTTTTGATAATATTTAACTATTCTAGCAAATTTGCATGAATCAAATTAAATTATAATTGTCTAACTCAATTACTACAATTTATTTCATTCATTTTTGTATTAATTGTCTATGTCCCTGGTTTGTGGTGGGTGCTTTAGTAGTAGCCACAGGCTATTGGTTCCTCAGAATAAGTATGATTTTAGATACTGATACTAATACTCAAGAGACCCTGAAAAAGTTCTACTTACTGATAGTTCAACTTACAGAAAGTAATGCAAATTAATGCAATGTATACTGCACTATAACATGTCAACACTGTGCATGCTGGTATGTAGTCTCGTACCCAGACCCACTTCCGCCCGCCATTTTATTTGGGCGAGAAGGTGGGTCTGGTACATATACAACGAAACCTTGGATCATGATCTGCAGATCCGCAGACCAATCAGATTGCACGATTACGCATATTAATGAGAAAATCACGTGGTGTCACGAGCGTCACCTGATTCTAGAAGTGTCCCTTCAAACTTGTTGATCGATTCTTTTTTTCAACTTCTTGAGGCGATTGGCGCAGTTTCAAAGACTTGGAAACTGTGACGACAACTGAATATGTTCAATTCTCCACAATGAATCAGCGCGAAGTCTCTAACTTAACACCGGAAAGATGGTTGTCAGTAACAGAGATATAAGGTAAACAATCCTAATTTGGGTCGCTTCGAACAAAACGGTAAACTGTGGTACTCTTGCCATTTGAGTACAAACCATGGCGTGGAGTATAGCTCGATCAGCAAAGTAAAACTGTATGATCCTTCTGAGCGCCACAGTTTACCGTTTTGTTCGAAGCAACCTGCATTGGGGCCTGCCCCAAATTAGGACAGTTTACCTTATTCGAGTCCGATTCGGTTTGAAAAACGTTGGGTATACTTCATCTTTTTTCCTTTGTCTCTTTGAAAAAAAGCAGCAATTCTCGGCAATACGCGCGTACATATTCAGCATGGTTATCACGTGAAATTGCACAATAAATTTTGCAGTAGATCCAAGGTTTCGTTGTATATGTACCAGACCCATCTTCGCGCCCAAATAAAATGGCAGGCGGAAGTGGGTCTGGGTACGAGACTAGCAGGTATGTCACTTTTCTCTGAAAAAGCAACATGGCTGCCACTTCAAAATGTTTTGAATGAATGCCTTGTTTCCAGAATCCATCTACTGGTAGATCGTATTTTGAACATTCATAATTTGCGCATATGTAATTTTAAGAGCTAAAAACATATCATACGTGTTGTACATGGTTGATTTATAGCCATACTAAAATAAGCAAAAAAACAAAAGGCGCGGGTCAAGGCATCTGAATTTATACGTGCAAGTGAGTTCAGAAGACTGAACATGTCCTACTTTCCTGATGTGGGGATTTCTGATCTAAAAGAACGGCTATATCAACAAGTGGCTGTGTATAAAGTGAACTAATCGGCCGACAATGTTCCCCGAATCAGAATTTGAAGTTCAGTCCTTTAGGGATAATCTGACAAAGTTTTAAGTAACTAGGCAAAGATCTAGACCCACGCCTTTTTTACCATACAATCCTTGAGCACAAGAGTTCTACTTTAACCCTATAACTCGCGCCAATAGCAAATAGGGTACTACAATTCCAAAATTTCCTGAATATTTTTGAGACAAACTGGAACAGAAACTACTTAGTTATCATATCAGTATGGAAGTAGAATACATAGGCTACCTTTCGACAGATGACTTGAAAGAATTCGCCCCAAGAAAGCCAAGACAAAGCTTATTGAAAATCAAGCAAGTTTGCGTCTTCGTTCAAAAAGAATCCGTTACTCAGCAATAGGAACTCGGAACAGTTTGTGCTTTCTATCAAACTGTAGCTGAGGGAATAAGCTACAAGATGATACCAAAGTTGACTCTGTTTCGTAGCTGCGAAGTCTGGAAAATATTCGTGAAGTCAAAAAATACGATACGCAACATGCGCAACAGACATTTTCGGCATACGTTGATCTATAGTTTTTGGCTTGCTATTGTGTTTAGTATTAGTTTGTAGCTCTATGAATTCTGTATAAAATGGTACACAACTCACGCTGATACGAGCTATAGCAAGCCAGTAAACGCCGTTTGAAAAACTTCCGGTGTGAAATTCCTTTTCTAAGCACGCGAGTCATAGGGTTAAACACCATTTTATGTCAACCGTTTAAATATTATTTAACAAAATCCAACTAATGTGCAAATTTGTACCCTCAATGGTACACCAGCTGCAACAAATGAGCCATGGATCCTTGCTACAACCCTATTATTGTCAACAGCTGTACAGAGAGCCTCAACACACCTCTTACCAACAGTGTGAACAAATGCAAACACAGGGTATTTATTTCAGCCCTCGGATATAACGGTAAAATGGCCGTCGCGAAACTTGACCAAATTTCTTAGCATATTATGCTTCCAATACGGATAAACTTATACATTACACTTTATAAAATTAAACAAATGTTATTTGTAGGAACACCCGAAGAAGAAAAAGTACGAAACAGAGAAGTTTGAGGCAACAACAAAGGAGCCATAAACTTTCGGTAAAAGACAGAAATTGCCATTTCCGGAGGAGAAGATGACCCTGTAGCTTCACGAAATTTACTTCAGTCGCTAGCAAAATATCTGAAATATATGAATTTGCTTGTAGTTTACTATTATAGCCTTGTTAAAACCTTTTATTTGGAAAAAAGCACTTTTTGGTGCCCCAAAATCGGCAAAAATAGAAACAAATAAGGTAATTACTTTCGCTTACCTTATTATAGCATTATTCTACAAGCAAAATCCTATAGCCAAAACTACATTAAATCGAAAAGTGAAACAAACAGGAAAGTTGTAGGGCATTTTCTCCTCCGGAAAAGCTGATTTCTCTTTGCCTATTGAAAAACGGCCATTTTGATGACGTATCGTGATGCGAGGCTATGACATCACTAACATTGGTATCTGCTTACATGGGGCACTTTCAGTGACGTTCTCATTTGTGTGACGTAGTTTACAATTTGTGGTGACGTTGTTTACTGTTAGGGGTGACGTTGTTTATAAATTTGGTACGTGCACGCCCCAAATCCCAAGCAGCTGTGGGCTGAAATAAATGCCCTGTGAAAGTCTTCTTACACACTGGTAATCCATGAACATAGTACCTGGTATGAGAACGGAACGTTTCAGTCTTCCCTGGATAGTCAGCAGGTAGTCATCAGGATGGGTCCTCAGGGCATGGATTGGTGCCATGATAACCAGATCCAATACACACGCAGGTTGGTTATGTGCAAACTCAGCCAGAAAGGGGGCGTTTTGGGGTTTCATAGGAATGTTATAAAAATTTGTCACATTTGCTAATTTTCCGTGGGTTGGTCATATGCAGACTGCGTGAATTCGGACTGGATACTTTATCATCTTCTCATTTTGTTCTTTCTAAATCTTCTAAAAGCTTAAAATCTCCTGAACAAATAAGAAAATCAAAAGCCGAAGCGGGAAAAAGTTAGCTGCCATTCATAGGAACCCTTTAAAGTAGAATGTATTGCAACATCGTGAGCGAAGTCACCTGACATTGGCGTGACTTAGATGGAAGATAACAAAAGCTAGAGGACCAATTTTTTGCAAAAGGTGGTCTACTCAGCAGTGCTTTGTAGCTCTGAAAGTTTACAAGGTTGGTGACAAAGGGCAATACTAAGCTTTCACCGTATGGCTTATTGGTAAATTGTTCCATTCGTTTTACTTGCACGTGTTTATACGCAAACAAGCACATAATACAGAATAAAATAACAGTTGCTATAAAAGTAACAAACAGCACAAGCAGGGACGAAAAGCAATTAAATCAACCAACTCGCCAAACCGGTGAAGAGTATGCTCACTGCCTTGAACAAATGTGAGCGGATCTGAGAAAACAGCCCTCTACTGCACTTTCGTGTGTTTGCATGTTATTATGTCTATCGATAGGGTTTTTCCCGCTGATTTCAATGCTGCCCGTCCCGTATTGATAGCTGCTTTAGTTTACGAGTTATGCCAAAATGTCCTACACCTCGTCTGCTATGGCTTCTGTAGAAAACAGCCTACTTCCGGTTCAGAAGCGCATTCCGAATATTTTACTCAGTATAAACATGGCGGCGCAAATAATCTCGATATTTCAGTCTTTTCTTCGCTTTGCAAAGGCCCTTTGTGATTACAACGTATCACTTGAAGTTTTAACTGAAGTATATATCTCTATCCGTCATCCAAACGATGTTTAAGTCCTGCGATTTGCCTCCCTCCCAAACCCCGCGAACCAAGCACAGTCTCCGCACAACAAAATGGCGTATTTCCGTCAATTGCAAAAGCTGTCGTAACTCAAAAACGTGAAGCCGTATGTACTTCGCGCTTTCATGAATTATTCTGTAAAATATAAGAAGCACAAAGGACTGCAAAACGAAAATTGCATTTTTCACACCAGTTTAAAGGCCCAATAGCCAATTTATTGGCTCTACAAGGCCAAGACCCGTGATGTGCGAACATTGCGCGATCAAAAAAAACATTATACCGAAAGATAGCCTAGAGTTTCAGTATAATATCGTGCAAAGTTTATACCCATAGCAAGTGTTCTTACTGTATAAAAGAGCAGTAGAATTTGGCTATCTAACGCACTTGTTCACAGTAAAACGCTAGTATATTGCTTATTTTACGATAGTTTACTGAGTTGCGCAATAGTAAATGGCTACAGTTTGTGGAGTGCAATCGAAAATGCACAATTTCAGATGAAGGACAGGTTTTTCAAGTACACATCAAGTACATAAAGAGAGAACAAGAGGTATCACTGCAAAATGTGAGCAGTTGATGCGAAAAACTCGCCTTTGTCCTCTTCATCGACATTTTCGAATTTTTTGAGGTTTGCAACTTCGCCTGTGAGGAAATATTTGCCGAAACGACATGTGATTGGATCAAAAGGACTGCTGGTATACTTATAACTTCTGTTTAGATGTCATTGTTCACCAGTTTGTTCTCTGGCGCATTGTATACCATGTCGAAACCCCATATGTAGCTTCTTTTCTTTTTAAAATGCCATTTCGTCTATTCTGTAGACATTCGTAGTCTTTTAAATGACATATATTACTTAGTTGGTCATCTTTGAATCTTGAATTGGTACAAAGCGGCTAAATTTGGGGGTATATGTGGTGAAATTTGTCGTTGTCACATCAAAACTATTCGGGTGGCACAATTTACTGCCGAATTCAATTAAAATTGCCTCATACGAAACTTCGGTGACGTATACCTAACCAATGATGCTTCTGGCAAGACACCTGAGCGTTCTTCCCTTACAAAAAGTGTACAAATCAAGGAAAAAACACTTCTAAAAGTTTGCGCCAATATATTGGCTTATGGGCGTTAAGGGTCTAACGATGACAAAAGAATGCGGGAGTTAGAAGGTTAATGTTTTGACTCAGTATGTGTTTGTGTAAACAGAGCTAGAGGGATGTTTTCTCAGATCGACTCACAAATTGGTCGGTAATGATGTTTATGTCCAATTCGTACACTCTCTCACTGTTGGTGTTGAACAACATGATGTAATTCAGCTCATGTTACTTCACAAATACATCTTCAATTGCCTCATTCCTGAAAACTATACACACTGAGAGCATTGGTAGCTAGCATGACTAGGATCAAGTGAGCAAGGCAACATACCTCACGCAGGTATAACTTGTGCATTTTCAGTAAACAGAGGGGTGCTGTGTGGTTTACAAAGGAATTTGATGTCATTAATAACACGTTTTACTGATGTGCACATGTCCATAATGTCGAAATATGTGAGGTCGCCTGCAAGGTAAAAGTGTAGGCCTTCTTGCTCTCAACCAGAAGAATATTATAGCGAATATCATGTATTAGTCTGCACATAAAGTGTTTTATAGACGCGCATGTGGGACATGTCCAGGATCTGTTATGATAGCGCTTCCCAGTTTGCGTAGCGATAAATTGTAATTTTCCGGTGCTTACAAGTTATTAGTCACGCAGTTATCTCGTGATTCGAACTAATATTCGGGCGTATACGAATGGCAAATCCGCGTTTAGTGACGTTTTCTGTCGTCACGGTTGCTCTGTCACATGATTGCTTGTGACCTAACTCGATGTTTCTTCTGAATCATAGTTTTCGGCTGGGTGCTACGTGAGGGAACAAGCTGGAGACAGTTTCTTGGTGTCAACTTTGAGCCATCGGAAATATGCAACTTTTCCATGCGGGTGAGGGAGAGATTTTGTTCCTGTCGCAAGTTACAGGAGCTTGAATGTTGGCTTTTGAGGCCCAATGGATCAGATCTCGGCTTTGGAAAGGAACGGTCAACTCACCCGCATGGAAAAGTTAGTAAATGTTTTGTTATAGCGATTTATGTTAAAAAATAGCCATGGAAGCGTTCCGCCAGGTAGCACCCAGAGCGTTTCGCTTTTCAGTAGGGGTTAGGAAAACCTCAGTAGCTTCTTCGCCATAAAAGCAAGCCTTCCAAAAAGGTAATCGTACGAACGTCTACATGTCTGCCTACATCTTGATCCCTTGTTTGACTCTCTGCATCTACTACAAGTAGAGAACAGAAGCTGTAAAAAAGACCGAAAATTTCACACCTCCGAATTAGCGCGGACATGTCCCACATGCGCGTTCTAATGGCTATTTGTTTGTGTTGGGACAAGTATCAATTTCACCAATCGTTACCGTTGGTTGGTGATATCATCATATCACGTGACACTCTTGTGACCAACAGCGAAAGAGAGACTTCGATCATCAATAACTGCCCAGGTGTATTATGCCCCAATCCACCTAGAAGGGCAACATTGTTTAGCTTCATGCAATGAATTTCATTATATAGTTTGCCATGCGCTTATAGCCAGTTTAAGGAGATGTCATTTGCAAGGGGGACATATACGCAAGTATATGAAAAAGATGTTCGTGGAACATGTGACGACACGTGACACAGCCTGGAAAGGCAGTTCTATTCGACAAGAAAATTTCATCGGAAAAGGCGGTGGCAGAAATCTTGGTTTGTATAGCTTTAAAACTGTGATATGTTGTTACTAAATGACCAAATCCTCAGAATCAAATCTTAGGGTAATGTGCGTTACTCCGTTTGGTTTATGTCCAACATCTTGTAAGCGGGAACCTTGTTTTCGGGCAGAAAATCCAACCAAAAACCCAAGATTCGATTTAGTAAGTTGTTAAGGTGGCAGGTCGGTCCACCTATGCAATTTTCGCAAAAACTTGAGCTGTTATATCGATACTACTGAATGATATTTGTGCCCCTACTCTAATTTATCTTATTGAGTAAATTATAAAACCTGTGCAGGCCAAGAATAAACGAAAAAAGTCATACACTGAAGCAGAAACGGAACTCTTTCCGTTTGACATCCACAGTAAACATTGCAAAATCCATTGCTCAACACATCAGAAGCTCAGGAGATTGCAGCATTAACATGTACAGTGTTGGAAGAAATTGGCACCAATGAAGCATTTCATACCCTTAAGGTCAATTCACACCACGCATACAACATAATGCAAACACACATAACGTATTGCAAGACCATTCACACTCCCTTCTGCGCAGGATACAGCGTACTAGCGTAAGAACGCCACTTACGACGCAAGGACTGAAGCCAATCTGATTTCAGTTTGCACAACTCTTTAACACAATTAGCGCATACTTACTCGAGAGTCGAACAAGAAATGTGCTGGAACAGGACGAATGTCTGATCGATCTCGTACATAGTTATCCTTGTTTATATGATGTAAAGGACACAGATTTCAAGGTTGCTATAAAGAAAGAGAATGCTTGGATTGCTATTGCCATGGATATGGAGAAAACTGATGAGTTTATACGGCGGATGATCATGCCAGCCATCGGCCATCCTTCTTATGATACCAATATTCTACTTCCCTTTATAACTAGTTGAAAGAGTGCAGCAATAGGAAAACATTAAGAGATAGCTTTGTCAGAGAACTAAAGAAATGCACCTTACCATCTGGTAGTGGTGCCAGGAATACACTGTCCTGGGAACTTCTGTAACTAATGATGTTCCTTAAAGACTTTGTAAAGCACTGGAAGTAAGAAATAATTATATTGTGCATTATTAAGCATTCACTGATACGTGTTGCTCTTTAATCAGGACTGTAGGCAATGTCCCAGATGTCCAGGAGTCTGCAGAAGATTCAGAATCTCTTCCAAGTACTGACTTATCTCTTGTAGACTCCCAGGACACCCGAAGCCCCAATGCAGAGCAAGAGCATCAGGCTGATCAGCCGGGATCCTCATCGTCAACTTCCACACCTACTGTAAGGTTAATGCATGGAAGTTGAGATGTATATACCTAGTATAATAGTATAGAGCTGGTCTATTTAATATCAATTTATGATACAGTAACTATAGTGCAAGACACCATAAGAGGCCAATGAGGCCAAGTATCTGTGTGTGTGATGACAAGCGATGAAAAACGGTTATTTTGAAATTTAGCGCCACAATTTTTAGCGACAACGTGTGGGAGGGTCTAAATGACCCCGCCCACAAATTATGACGTCATCAACCTCACGCACGCTCAACTCCACCCCCTTTTTGGCAAGAAAGAAGAAAGAAGGGATGAAAACCACTTCTCGAAAAATTCCAGCAGAACGGCTGAACGAATTTTTATGCAAGCAACAGAAAGGCTTCATCACGGGACTATCTTGATTTTCAAGCATGATTTTGTGGGTAAGTGCCTTAGTTATTGTTTTACGGTGTCTACATTGCAAAACGCCCCACTTTATTCGCGGAGAAATTCCAGACTTTCGGTTTGGAGCACAGGCTTACTGATAGCACCAACATATAGACAAAAGCCTTCTCTACATTTTCAAGCATGATTTTATTCATACATGGTGTTTAACCCTTAATAGTTCCAATTCCCGTTTTGAAAAATTGCGCAAACGTTCACGCGCCACTTGAGTGGCGCGATGCTCACACGATATTCGCCGGCTGTTTTTAGCAGAATCGTTCTACTAAGAAAGCTTCAGTGTTCTTCAACGTTTGTAGTAGTATTCTACTGTTCTTCGCCTAGCTTCAACTTCGCTCTTTTGTCCTGTTTTTGTACGCAATGGCCGCGAAAACGGTGAGTTCGCCGAACTTGCGGTAGGCATACTATAGCAACTGCACTTATGCGCGGTAAACTTTCGAATACGGTAACAAAATTCACTGAAATACAATTTCACATATCTAATACATTGTTAGACACGCAGCAATGCCAGCAAAGTCCCTCTGGAGTCAATCCTTGAAGACATGGAGGGCTGGCTGGACTCAGAGGATGAGGACTACCAGGGAGAGGAGGGAGACCTTGGGGATGATGACTGGATGGATGCACTGGATCAAGTGGGAGCTGGATTGGTAGAAGAGGGTGACAGTGAAGAGGAAGCAGACAACACAGTGACAACAAACCAACCTGATCCAACCCCACCAGCTCGCCTTCCATTCCAAGCCCTGGCAACAACCAACCAAATATGGCATCAACCAGTTCTACTGCTGGAAACACTGTGTCGTCCACACCTGCCACATTATTTCAGCAGATGGCTTTTGTGGAGAGTCCTGGCCCTACACAGCCCTTGAATGATGATGCCATCCCTCTTGATGCATTTCTGCAGGTGTTGGGAGAAGATACATGTCACCATATTGCCGACCAAACCAACCTGTATGCCCAGCAAAACCCACCTCCTGAAGGATATCGATGGTATCCAACCACGGCAAAAGAAATCATGCTGTTCCTTGGGATGGTGCTTTGTATGGGCATAGTCAAACTCCCGGCAACTGCAGACTATTGGTCCTCCAACCCTCTCTTGGCAGTGCATGCAATCTCCCAATGTATGCCTCTCAAACGGTTCAAGGCATTACTTCGGACTCTCCACCTCAACGATAACAGTAAGGCAAAGAGGCCAGGTGAAGAGGGCTACGACCGACTTTTCAAGATCCGACCACTTCTTGACATAGTCTTGAAGAACTCTGAGAACCTGTATGTACCACACCGAGAAGTCTCCATCGATGAGGGCATGGTACTGTTCAAGGGGCGATCCAGCTACAAACAGTACATGCCCCAAAAACCAGTCAAACGGGGCTTCAAGGTGTGGTGCCTTGCAGTATCGAGAAACGGCTATTTGCAGGCATTTGATGTGTACACTGGTGCCACAGAGGGTGCAACAGAGGGTCTTGGAGCAAGTGTTGTCAAGCGTCTTGCCAAGGGGCTGAGGAAGAAAGGCTACCATCTGTACTTTGATAACTTCTTCTCCTCAGTTGACCTTGCACAAGACTTGCTCCTAGATGATCTCTACTGTGTGGCTACAACAAGAACCAATCGCAAGAAGTGGCCAGCAGGGCTGAAAGACACCAAGGCCCTCAACAAGAGTTTGAAGAGAGGAGAGAGCGTCAGTGCAATGGTGGACAGCAAAGTGGAATGCTTTGTTTGGAAGGATAATCGCTGCGTTCCGTTCATCAACACCGTTGGACAGCCAGGAGCAAGCACGACAGTCCCTAGGAAGGAGAAAGATGGTAACCGCAGGGACGTTTCTTGTCCCGAACCCGTCAAGCTGTACAATCAGTATATGGGAGGAGTAGATTTAGCTGATTCACGAAGAAAATTGTACAGCTGTAGCCGCAAATCAAGGAGATGGTGGATGCGCCTTTTCTACTTTCTCGTGGATGTCGCCGTCATCAACTCCCATGTTCTCACCCGGGAGTCCCCTGCCTGCTTCAAACTAACGCTGAAGGAGTACGTCCTGGAGCTGGCCAAGGAGTTGATGTCCCAGCACAACTCGAGAAAGAGAAAAGGCCGTCCATCAGTCGACGGGCCCCCATCCGCACGTTTTTGTGACCGCCACTTCCCCACGAAGGACACAAAACAGCAAGAGTGCCGTGTCTGCAGTACTCGTGACCACCGAGTAAGGACCTCATACTGCTGTGCGGACTGTAACAAGGACGAACCAGTCCATCTCTGTCCTTCTCCTTGTTTCGGAGTTTATCACAAGAAACACGTGTAACCGTAATTTCTAGGTAGACTCCGTATAACATAGTAAAACCATTATATTCTCGCATAATTGTACCGTACTCTTTTGTATAACAGAAATCTTCCAGTCTGTACAGTAAACTTTATACCTGAACGTACTGCAATGAAACTGTATTAATAGTTGCCAATCGCCTTATCGAATAGATCTATGACTTTGTAGTTGAAAAAATCGGAAATAATAAAATGGAACTTTCGCGGTTTTATGGCTTGCGCCACTCAAGTGGCGCGTGAACGTTTAAGGGTTAAGCTTAGAAATTCGGTTTTCCGTGACACACCTATTCACCATGTTTATACTCGTAGAAGGATTCACAGCGCTTGGTGTTTGTGCACTTCTTCATACTTTTTGGACCTTTATTGGTACAGAATAACATCTTCTCAATTCACCTTGCAGATATATGCACAGGTTCTCATGTATACACTGCAAGAGTTGTCTTTACCGACGAGCTCAGTACAGATGAAAATATACTTAGCCATTCTGCTACATACTGTATTTCCTCAATTTTTGTTTGAATGAGCACCATAATAGATGTGTTTGTGCCAGTAGGAAAGTATTGGCATCATGCTGAGATGCATACCCCCTTGAGGTATGCACCCATCAGATGCATGAAATCTCTAACCATTGTGTGCTTGCAGTATGACTGTATCCTCACAAAGACATGTCTTGTTGGAATTTTAGTAAAAGTACAATGCATTACAGGTCCCATGCTTGATTTACATTGTGTTAAGACCTTAGAATAAGTTGTTTTTAGTGTGCATGAGGATAGCTATTATTGAATCTTTATGTTACCGATTGTGACATATGCTTCTCACACTGAGTCGATCACCTTTTCTGCTTCTTCCATTTAGGTGCGTACATATGCTTGACATATGCTTAAATATTCATTTCCTGGTGACTGCTATGCAGTTGCTTCATTTTGTATTTAATTTAATTTTTGTACATAATAATCATTATTCAATGATGTTTTTACAATGTGAAATGGGAGTTATTGCCTTTCAAAGCTAGTTCTTTTCAAATCGAACAGTCACATGTTAGATATACTTGATCATTCAAGGAATTAAGATACCTCTGGTGAAGACATCAAGGTGTATTGTGCCCGAAAACAAAGGCGCATCTTACCATCTAAAAACTTGCGTTGCTTTAAGCATAAGAGCACTTTTATTTTAATCATAACTCACAGAATCAAAGCATCTTCCAAACAAAAGTTAGAGAACAAGGCTTCTTTGATGTTTCCGCGACTTTTCGAGTCAAAATTTCGCGAAATATGGGTTTATTACTTGTTTCCGGTGGCCATTTTGCGACATAGATACACGCGTGTTACGTACCTCATTGTTTACTGCGTTTTGACGCCTTGGTAATGCAACATGTGACCTGAGCGAGTTATCTGATTGGTCAATATGAAGAACCAACTTTGATGTCTTTGTTCTAAATAACAATTCTGAATATGAGAAAACCGAATTCAGATTAAGAATCAGTGTCCTTTTCTGCGTTGTTTGATACCTAACACTATGGGCGCTTAAGTTCCTTCGCTATCTAACGGCGTTTTTTGAAAAGTACGCACATTGGCCTCTTATGGTGTCTTGCACTGTATAGTCCTAAGCTTATGGTTCTCTATCATGCATGTGCATGTTTTTTCGCTGAAATTAGAACATAAATCCTCAAATAAAGTGGAATTTGACATTTAATAGGCTCTCTGCTTGTAGAAATGCCACAAGGAAGAAAAAAGTGACAAGTGGTGAAGTTGACAACTACAGTCGATTGACAAAGACCAATTAAAAGGACGAGCAAGACATGTATGGACAGGGTGTTGCTGCTTCATTGCGAACAGTAAACCCCCAGCAAAAGGCACTGGCAAAAATGAAAATTTAGCAAAATTAATACTGTATGAGGTGCAGTATTGCTCACCACAACCTCCTGTCCAGTTTTACCCTCCAGACACTTACTAGCTATAGTCATACTTGACATTTTTACTTATTATTAATAATAATTATAGTCAGCTGAACTTCAAGGAACACTGCAAATTCAATTTGTTCATTAGGTAGCAGAGACACTATGCGATATTATAATATTAGCAACTTTCTGTACAATTAAAGAAAAATGTTATTACATACTGTATATACACTAGAACTAGATCCTTCTTCCTTGGCTGCGAACATGTGCATACTACCAAGATACCTCACCTTCGTGTGAAACCATGAAATCTCTTAAAGTGTCCCTTAAACTTGCTGCAGTGTTTGAATATATTGTTACCTAGGTGCTGCGCGCTTGTAGGGCACCAGAATTCTGCAATCTCTAATCTCCAGGAATGATATTGCCATCAGTATCTTCCCATTCAATATATCCGGGAGGGCAATAAAAGCAGTTAGATGCAGAATTTTGCATTTCGTATATCCATAGATAGTTACGCAAACAGCAGGTAGCCTTTGCAATCTTCCCTACTTTGTCAGGTTTGGCCAAAATTGCTCTCCTAAAAATCCAAAATTTAGTTGTTAAGATTCCAAATGTGTTTTCAATTACACGCCAAGCCCTTGAAAGTCGATAATTGAATATAATTTTGCTTGTTTTCTGCATGGTAAAAACTTTCCTGGATATGGCTGTAGTATGTATGTCTTCAATGGGAATGCAGCATCTCCAACAAAGAAATAAGGAATTGGAGCTGTTTGCCCAGGGAGAGGTGTGGGATCAGGTAAAGACTGCCGACCACCTTCCATAGCCTGACCGGAGGCTGAGTTTACCAAAACTCCACCATAGCTGGGCCTTCCGGCATCACCGATGTCAAGAAGCATAAAACAGTATCATGCATCACAAACTGCTAGCAAAACTATGCTAAATGTCCCCTTTTAGTTGTAGAAGTTTGATCCCGAATTGATTGGTGCTTGAATTGCAACATGCTTCCCATCAATAGCGGGGAAGATTCCAAATACTTTCAAAGTCCCCGCTGATGACTGTCCATTCTTCCTGAGTTGCTGGCCTTCTCAAACACTCAGGGGCAAGTACATTCCACAGGGCAGCACAAGTATTATCAATGATACCACAAACTGCAGAATGACCTACTCTGAAATTAAATGAAATCGTCTGCATTGAATCTCCAGTTACCAAGTAACAAAGAGTAATAGCAAGTCCTTCACCAGGCGAAATGGCAGAACAAAAATTGGTAGTCTGGTGGCTAATAACAGGGCCTACCAAACCAAGTAAATGATCAAACCTTTCAGGAGACATGTGGAATTATCTGTATCATGTAAAAACTCTGATGATTGACTATCCGCATCTCGTTTACCAGCGACCAGTATTGTCCACGAGAAGTCCTACTTTGAAAAATGCTTCTCACCCAGATTTGCTTGCTTGCTCGTCCTTTTCTTTGTCTTCTTTGAAGAAGCAGTAAAGATGAACAGAGCTCTGCCATCCCATCCTACGTATCGTTCGTACGTATACGTACGTACTCGATGTCAATAGCTCTATGTGTTTGTGTTGCACTGGGTCGCCTGATTGTGCTTACGTTGCGTTACATGAACAGTGTGAATTGCCCTTTATGGCGAAATATGCTGAAACTACAGAAGCACCATGAATAACATGAACCAGAATTGCCGTAAAATTGAAGGAAGTTCCCTGCACGTTATGAGATTTGTACAGGAGAAGGGCAGCATCCAGACACAGTGGAAAACACATATAGGCTGGTCTATTTTGAATGCCTTAATTTTGGTAGCTACTTACATTTGTGACAGGTTCAATCAGCTAGGCTATGCTATACTGAAGCAGTTTGAAGATACTCTACTGAAAGCAGCACCTAGAGGGAGAAAACTACAGGGAGCAACTAGAATCTGTTCAAGAGTTTTACAACGATGACTGAATTCATACCATCTAGCCTGGCTACGCAACTTGAGCTTCTACCTGAAGCCTTGAAATCTCACTGTAATTCGCAATGCAATACAATCACCGAGATTAAATCTCCAGTCTCTTTCACCAGCTCACCATAGCAATTTTCTGAGGTGGTTACCATGTTAATCACATTGGTTATGCCATGCAACAAATGCACTGTCTGAGAGAAGTGCATCTGCTTTAAGAAGTGTAAAAACCTACCTCAGAGCAACTATGACACAGCAAAGACTGAAACATTTACTAGTAAATCACACCCACAAACAGAGAACAGATAAACTGAACCTCCCCTAGCTCATGCCTTAGGAAATATATTAGCATTTGGGAACACGGAACTGATGTTTATGGGAAATTTTATTGTTGTGGTGAAATAATTTTAGTAGTCTTTAGTTGTGGGTTACCTTATTGCGTGATGATTATTGTATTCTTTGTTGCATGCATGGTTGACTCATATAACATTCTATATGGTGTGTGTGTGTGTGTGTGTGTGTGTGTGTGTGTGTGTGTGTATATGACATTGTATGTGTGTGTGTGGATTTCAACCATAATAGTATTATTAGTTTGACCGAAAATTTTCATCAACTGTTTCCAGGAAGCAAACCAAGTATGGCAGCAAGCAATGTAAGTATACTGATCACTTTCCCTCTGTGTAGTTCCTAATTTTTAATTAATTGAGCCGCACTAAAGAACGTCATCTTTATTCTGCATATAACTAACTTAAAGATGTTTTTCATAAACTATTGCATATTCATTACACAACACTGTAAAACGATATTGTACGTAACTTTATAATGACATTGTGTTCCAACTTTGTTAAACATGTTATTTTTTAAACCCTTCAATATATTTTAAGGTCCCCTGAAATACTGCTGTTTTGAATGCAAAACAGAGTAAAGTCAACAAATTTGTGAACCTTACCAGCTAGAGTTCACAAATTTGTTGACTCTACCACTGAACCAATGACAATTATTTAGCCCAATAAGCCATATTTCAGGGTTGGGATTTGTTATTGCAACTTCAAAAGACAAATTGCAGCTGAAATGGGTCACTTTGTGCATCAACATGTTTTGGTTCCCTTGAGATTTAGGCCATTCTGAGTTCAAATTCTGGAGGTATCCAATAAAATTAGCTCAAACTGCCATCATAACAAGCTTTGTTTACAAATTTCCTGAGAATGTTATGAAAACAGTGAAAAGTCCAGACATTGTGGCAAGTCCTTAAAAAATAATTGAAGGGTATAAAAAATAACCTGTTTGTAATCCATGTTAGAAGGTTCATGCTTATTGAGTGTGTTACTACTGCTAAGTGACTTTGTATAAAATTTTAACAATATGCACCAAACTCAGGTAATCTTCCACAATCATCAGTAGAGGCAATAGTGGCTCATCAGAAAAAGAGCACTCATACATGAGCACATACAACACATGTATACACAAGATGGCATACACAAGATGCATACACAGGATGCACACACAGGATGTATACACCCTCAACATAAGTTAAACAGTATGAGTGAATGCAAATGAGTCTAGCCACCAGAGTAGCTTTCACTAATAATATACATAAGGCACAGTCTGAAAAAATTGTTTTCATTGTAATGATAATCTTTATATATATATATCAACTTAATTTCTGACCATATTCATCGCACGTTCATCAAAAATGCACATTTGTATCACCATAGGGAATAGTTTACAGTCGCTACTTCCTCACTAAACAATACGTGATTGTAAAGCATAAGATTATTGAATTAAATTGAATTGAACCCTTTGAGCCAGGCCTGTATAACAACGCACAAACCTGTATAAACCTCTTGTCTTGCCCCGTGGACATCGAAACGAGCTTTCATCTCAGGACTTTGAATATGTTCCGCGTTCAACTGAGTACCCCAGCCGTATAGATGCCTCCAGAGAAAGGAAACAGCAAGAAGACAGGAAAGCAACACTAGACCTTTGACGAGAAGGCCTGAAGACAACTTCATACGGCCAGAGCAATACACACGAGAACCCATCAATAGAGAGCTATGCAAACATAAAAAAAATCTTGTAATTTGTCTACACGAATATTATTTTATGTATGTAAAATGACGCCATCCCACTGACAGTGCCTCCAAGTATCCGCTATTTCCCGTATTTTATACGATATTTCACACTAAATACGGATATACGGAAACAGGATAAAGATTACGGAAAGAGCACATGGCCATTCTCAGGTTGGATCAATCCCAAAGAACGGACCAGTGGATATTTCCGAATGCTGACGTCATGGCTCGCAATCTCTTCGCATGACGACACGTTTGCCATAATTTGTGGGGGCGTCGTATCAAAATGATTGACAATCGATTATTCCGACAATGTAAAAGATTCCATACAACGCAATCACGCAATTTACGCTGTTTTCATTTTTCACTCTCTCTATAATATTATACCTTTTCGACTTATGTTTAGTAAAATCGCTACCATCGACAACAGAATAAACATTTCGCGGCCATTTCAATTGCACGTGGTCCGATTTGGCGGTAAATTTGAAATGGCTCTTCTCGATTTTGGTAAGGTTATCTTTGGGGATACTGATAGCATCATCTCCTGGATGCAATCGAAGCACCTGCTGGCTTCAAGAAGACACTGCCCAGCTTGCCAGACACCAATGGAGTGGCAGGCAAGGAATGACATCAGTGATGGCTACAGGTATTGCTACGGTTCACTACTATATGATATGTGTTATACTTGTAGTCTTATGCTGATATATCTGCCTATTATAATTAGTAAAGTATAAGCTCAATGTGACCAGACAACATAATTGTTAAATTAGAGCAAAAAACAGCTAGGCAGATAAATAATTATGTGAATCAGTAAATTAATGCAGATGAATATAGGTAAAACATGCAGATAAATAGGTTCAAAAATGTACTAAACTCTATAAGTAGAAATTAACCATAATGTTTGTGTCATTAAAACTACAGGTGGAGATGTCCCGACTCCAGCTGCAGGAAAAGTGTGTCTGTCAGGGAGGGCAGTTTCTTCACCAAATTGCGGCTGACTCTGCAGCAGTGGCTCCTGCTCCTGCACTGGTGGATGCAGGAGTATCCATCGGGAGATGCTGCAGAGGAGGCCAAAGTCAATGTCGACACATCAGGTGCAGTGTACCAATGGCTTCGTGAGGTCTGCTCCACAAAGCTGCTGGCCACTCCCATCAAGTTGGGAGGTGTGGGCACGGTGGTACAAATAGATGAATCCCTGTTCAGGCATAAACCTAAGGTAAGATAAAAAACGTCAAATGAAAATACATTTTTCATTATGTAGAATCGATTTATGCAGGCTATTGTTAATTAAACTATCCTACTACTATCAATTAATATTTTCAGTACCACCATGGACGAGCAACCACGCAAGAAGTTTGGGTGTTTGGGATGGTGGACGTTGTGCACCAACCAGCTCTTGGGTACATGGAGATCGTACCCAATCGGACAGCAGCAACTCTCCTGCCCATCATTCGCCAGCATACCAAGCCCAACACTACCATTCACTCAGACCAGTGGCAGGCTTACAGTAGGGTGGCCTCTCTTCCAACAGTGAGTAGTCACTCTACTGTGAACCACTCACTGCACTTTGTGGACCCAGTCACCAGGGTCCACACCCAGAACATCAAAAGCTACTGGTCTCGAGTAAAGACAAAGCTCAAGCGGATGAAGGGATGCCACGAAACCCAACTTGCATCCTATCTGGACGAATTCATGTGGCGGGAGAGATACGGTGGCAGCGGAGCCCTCACTATGACCAACATCATCCAGGACATTGCAGATCAGTATCCCGTACCATGAGGAGAGCTATGCATGAGCAACTACTACAAACAGCTTCTCTAGAAGCCACCCAATATCGAGGATCATCCAACAAAATGACAAAAAAATCTAGCAAAACAAACAACATGTGCATATACACACAAACCAAACAAGCAAACATAAACACAAGACTATATACAAAAACCAGCCACATGTTGTGAACAAGCAACATGTCATGAAGAATAATAACTATATATACACAGCAAGAGTTACTGTAATGCACAGTACAAAAACACAATGTCATGCATGCATTCAAGCAAAACAAGCACAAATACACATGAATACAAACAACAACAACACATTGACAATGTATGAAATAGAAAGTTCAACTCTATGCCCAAGCTCAATTTTTAACCCTAACCCTACAGCAGAACCCCATAAATCCTAGCTCATGCAACTCGAACCCTAGCTCATATTATATTGCCGGGTGTTTTGCAACTTCATGATCTTAATCACCAGTTTTCATATTAATTTAACTTGCAACTGAGTGAGTTACAATTATTTATGGAAAAAGATTATTCAGTGAGAATACATGCATCAGGGAATAAATGCATGATGGAGTATATAACTGTTACAGCATTATAGGATGACTAGGAATAAAATGTTACTAATTGTTTGTTTATTGTTAATTGTTGTCAATGTTTATTCATTAATTATTCTACTATTGTTACTATTGTGTCAAGTTACTATAATACCATAAAAAACATGCAACTAATAATACTCTAGGTAAAAAAAAATTAAAACAATATATATTATATACTATATTATATAAACCACGCAAGGTAGCACAATTACAACAAAAGCATAAAGTGTACTTGCAAGAAATATAAAAGCAAGCAATACACATAAAATGACATGCAACACTAAACAAAACAAAGAAACAAACAAACAAAGTAAAGAAAACAACACAATAAAACATCATTAAAATTAAGCTCTGAAGTAAACAAACAAAACAAAAGCTGAAAACAATCATAAAACAAAAAAGAAAATATGGACAAAATAAATTGAACAAACAAAAACAAACAAGACAAAACGAACAAATTAAGAATACAAAGGAGCAAAATAAACAAACAAAAACAAGACAAAGCACCACACCAAACTAAACAAAAAGAAACAAGAGAAGACATTGTCAAACAAATTAAACAAATAAACAAACAAAAAGCACTGAGATAAACAAACAAGAAAACAAAACAAACAACACTCTATAGCTGTGACTTTAAAAAACAAAAGCAAAGAATACAAGCAAATGTAAAAACAAAAAACAAAATTAATGTAACCCTATACAGCACAATAATGAAGCAAACACCCTGAGAATAAAAACATGAAACACATAAATTTAAATAAAACATAAGTACACAAATACAACCCTTATATTCAGCAATACTCTTATAATGTAGCTTTTCTAAGCGTTTTGACTTCTGCAATAAATTTAGCATATGCTTTAATTTTGAATTTGAATTTTCATATTATAAGTACATTCAATTCATCCTATACAATGTTACCCTATATTATGCTATATTTAAGGCTGTTAATATACGTGTGCTGGTCATTATGTACTAGTAGGTTCCGCTAAAAGTGAGGGCTTCACAGTAAACAAACCACACAAGTGCATAAACAAACACATGGCATAAATGCAAAAAAACGCAAGTCTTAGACTAGACTATAAGTACACAAACATGAACACATGCTGCATGGTAGGAGGGTTAGGTCTGGCCACACGAGACTACACAGCCAACGTCCGTCAGCCATTTTGATGCGACGCCCCCATGAATTGTGGTAAATGTGTCGTCATGCGAAGAGACTGCGAGCCATGACGTCGGAATTCAGAAATGTCCGCTGGTCCGTTCTTTGGGCCAGATGTATACGGCAAAAGCACAAACCATGAAAACAGCGAGCAAACAAAGGAAGCGGCAGTAGGAACAGACTGAATCAGATCCGGTAGAAGAATCAGAAGCCGAATTCTTCACGTTTTCACCTGGAATCGTGCCGCTGCTGACGGTTGCAGCGGGATTCTTACTACCATTTCGTTTCCTTACGGTAGCCATTTTTGCAGCAGCAGTTCAATTGCATGCGCATCTAACCATTGCTATAGCCTCTTGTAGTCAGACTTGTTCTCGCAGCCATTTGTAGTTGAGAAGTGTCGGTAAAGGCAGTCGGTCTGGCTACGCAAGACTAGACCATGCCCGACCTTTATATACGTAATTAATTTTGAATTGTTCATTCCTTTTAATTATTGTAACATGCAGTTCTTGTTTATTGTTTTTTTCGGTTGTTTTTGTCTCACCTCCTTGCACTATGCATTACTTTATCGATAAAATATGGCTCTTTGCCTGCTGTCTTGCAGGATGCAATGATTTATTCTGCTAAGGGCCATTTTGGCTATGACCAGTGATGACTATAATATTATTATATTCTTGATCATGAATAATATTGTACAGAACCCTAGGTATATCTGCTGTGAGTAGATAAATTGAATATTTATCATACTTATATCATTATGGTCCTATATCTAATTGAAACACAGCCCCTATCAATGATTTAGTGTGACAAAAAAGAATAAGTTTGTTTTGTGTGCAAAAGTAGGTACTTTGCCTTGTGTTAATAGAATTTTGCTGATATCGATATGAATTATAATAATATTATAGTAAAAATTGCAAATAAATTATTATTTCCAACTGAATACATTATAATAATAGTTACTAATAAGCACAGTGTCAATCTGAATATTTGTATAATGGTTATTGTGGGTACATTATATATATTATAAACTAGTGGGTTAGACTACATTTACACTGAAATCATTCTGAATCAGTTAAAATACTCACTGATGAACCACAAATAACACACCATAATGCAATACAACACTATTAATACTGTCAGTGTAACTGTACGAAAGGGTCAAACTTAAACAACATTGTGCTGAAAACAAGAAACTGTTGATGCCTTGCATTTATTTTCACAAGTGTTGGGAATATAGACTTATGACGAGCCTGCTTCTGTATTTTCAAAATCAGACTGTAGTTCTGTTAGGAGACGATCCAGCTGCCAAGGTTTCTCCTCCTAAGAGATACGTATGTTCATACAATCATATTACGTATGTGTGTGTGTATCTGTGTGTGTGTGTGTATGTGTGTGTGTGTGTGCGTGTGTGTGTCCCTCCCTCTCCCCTCTCTCCCTCTCAACCTCCCACTCTCTCTCTCACTTCCTCATGCTTACATGCGTATGTGTGTGTGTGTGTTTGTGTGTGTGTGTGTGTGTGTGTGTGTGTGTGTGTGTGTATGTGTGTGTGTGTGATTACATGTGTGCGCAAACTAAACCTATGAGTTGTGTGCATTGTACAATGGCCACTTGCATGTTGGCAACAGAATGATATTAACTTTAACAGGATCAAACTTTTCCTTAAAAGGAAAGAGAATAAGACACAAAACTTGAAGCTGCCAAAAAGTAAAGAGAGTACACAAGAAGATAACTGCATTCTCACCTCCCTGATTTGTTCCTCCGGACAAAGACTCCGTGCCAAGAGCTTCAGATCAATCTTCCCATCCTTCACAGAAATACAAGATATCACTGAAGAAGTTTGAGACAGTCTGGGTTACAGTGTTTCACATAAAACTACTACTAGAGTCATTGCACCTCCCCACTCTTATCACACACACACACACACACACACACACACACACAAGCACGCGCGCGCACGCACACACACACACGCGCGCGGGCACGCACACACACACACGCGTGGGCACGCGCACACACACACACACACATACATACAAACCCATGTGCACAACACCCTCAACACACACACATACACACGCACGCGCACACACACACACTCACACACACACACGCACGCACGCACACACACACACATACAAACCCACAACACCCTCAATACACACACACACACACACACACACACACACACACACACACACACATGCATCCAACACACCATAAAGTACATTGTTGACTGCTTATTCAAATCAGCTTCCAGTTGTTTGAATGTAGTAACTCTGTTGATGGCAATACTAGGTGGAGCTGATATGGTGGTCAGTTTCTCCTCTGCCTGTAGGTCCTCCATGTCTGGGATCACAGGAATATCTGAACATACCACAGGAAGGAAGGACAGAGAAGACAGGAAATACAAGGATAAGAAAGAAGCGCAGGTATGACAGGAAATACACTTGTGACAGGAAGTACAGGTACGTAATGAAGGAAGTACCAAAGATAGGAAGGAAGTATAGGTACGTATATGAAGGAAGTACCAAAGACAGGAAGGAAGTATAGGTACGTATGACAGGAAGTACACTTGTGAAAGGAAGTACAACAATGACAGGGAGTAGAGTTATGACCGGAAATATATTTATGACAAGAAGTTGCAGCATGCTGACTAAATAATCATATCCAGTGGTGGTGTATTCACCCTTTGCCACTATAAATAGAGTTGAACCTCTGCCGATTTGTTTTAGAGAGGTTTTCCTCTTTGGATATATCGTAGGAATTATACTGGGACCGTAAGTTAAAATATATAATAATAATAACTATATGTACACAAAGCGCAGTACTCGCGAGACAGTGCATGGTCATCGTCGACGTCACGTACACATGACCGTCACGTGGAAGAACATGTCGACCGAGATGGCTGACCAATTCGCAGCCCCCAAACAAAACAGTCAGAACCCTGTCAAAAGCAAAGACAAATTTCAACAAACAAAAAAGTCGTCCCGAGATATGGCCTAGTTCTGTGCTTTAATGCGTCGATCGCTGTTCTACAATAGCGCTATTCAGCACCAGGAGGCAGAAAGTGAGTTTTTTATTTCTCTGAATAGCGAAGTTTTAGTAAGACTAATGAACGAATCTCTTGCCTAGCCTTGAAGAGCACAAACGTCCCTCTTTGCCAGTTTTAGCTACTGCAAATTTCGACGAGCACCTTCCGAGTAATTCGCGTCCAAAGTGACCTAAAATGGGACAAAATCGAACAAATGTTACCCGAAAATTAATCAAATGCGTGGGTAGCTCAAACCCACTCCGCTAAGGCGACGGAAATAGAAAACTCGCTTACGCTTGTAATAATATAATAATATAATATATAATATATATATAAATAATATATATACTTATACAATATATATATATAATACATAATTATGTAAGTTATATAAGTTATAGTAAGTTAAGTAAGTTAGTATGTACATATGTACCCTACATGCATATGTACACACATACATGTGTGCATGTACAAGCATACATTGTCAAACACATGTGTAAAATTGCATATGTACACACGTGTGCACATGCAAATGTACATACATGTGTGCATACATACGTACGTATGAGCATACCTACATAGGGCAATGGTTATTTATCATGGAAAGTTCTGGATTGCTGAACAAAGTATGAAACATGTGGATACCTTGCAGGGACATATTATGTGTTCTTGCAGTATTCAGAAATAAGATGAAAGACTTTCAATGTCCTCCATGGGTCTTCAAGTTACAAAAAACATTATGTCTATATAGACTTATCAAAAAATAGGATGTACACATACGTACGTACATACATAGATGTGTGCTGGGTGTATGTACATACATACATGTCAGGGCTGCATACAGGATTCGGGGCTAGGGGGGGCAAATTAAGCTTCCTAAAATCTTAGGGGGGGCGACGCAATACGGGAGCATATAGGTGTACAGAGACTGGGGGGGGGGGGGGGGGGGGGGGGGTATTATACAGTAGGTAATAATGCTATGTACATACAATTCAAGGGGGTTAAGGGATTGGTGACAGTGGTCTTGAGAAAATTTTTCAAAATAATTGCCAAAAAGCTTGTTTTTAATCCATTTTCCAATAATTCTACCTTTCAGGAATCCTTAGTGTGTATGTTGAGATACAAGTTTAGGGAGGCAGCAGATCTGCAAGGGGGGGCAACAGATCTCCAAGGGGGGGGGCAAATGCCCCCCCCCCCCCCCCTAAATGCAGCCCTGCATGTACGTACTTGTATCCTGGTGAGGGGGCGAATTATGGGTGGATCAAAGGAAAAAGCGTGCTGACATTTGTGATGTAGCACAGGTCACTGATATACGCACACTTCCTAATTGATGTCAATTGATGTCAATTAATAGTGTAAGTGGCTGGAACTGATCAATTCTAGATGTGCCTGTACACACCAACAGTAAACAGTGAATGGTTGCCAAGATACAAATTAGTTATATCCTGTCCAGGTGTGCTACAGCAGAAAATACAGTGCTGATGACCTCGGGCTTCGCCTGTATTTACTGTATTTCTGCTGTAGCACACCTGGACAGGATATAACTAATACATGTATGCCTGTGTGTATGTACATATGTACATATGTACATTCATGTACGTATGTATGCATATACGTACATGTGTGTCTGTGTGTACATGCATACGTATGTACGTACATATATGCACACAAGTACACATACCGTCAATAGCCTCTCCAAATCCTTCAGCTACTTCCGTTTCAGAGGTTAAAGAAGTATCCAAATCCCTTCTTCTACAGATGAAACACACATGCAAACACACACTGTATCAGTCTGCAGTTTACATGAAAGGAAAGGGGGAGGAGGGGGAGGGGGTGATTATGGGCAGAAGCTAAAGGCTAGGTACTATGGCAAGATCAGGGGTTTATTTATTAGACAGATAATCTATCATTTCAGCACTATGTTATTGAGATAGTAGATATTTGAGGCTGGTATATCCATCAATCATAAATCGTGCACACTAACCAGAATTTTAAAAATAGAATTCCATTCACTACAGTCCACAATAGTGAAAGACAAAATCCTCAAGACACTTCTGACAAAATACGTCAATACGTATATAGAGTAAGGTGGATTAAGGAAGAGGGGGAGCATCACGATTACAATGTAAAGGTACTGTAGCATCCCTCCCCTTCCCCCTCCTCAACTAAACCTCAAACAACCTTCTCAAACAACCTTTAGGAGTAGACAAACATTGCTCCAGATTATTGACTCTGGGGATGGGGTACAACCATACAGCATACAATACGCACTGTCTTTGACCAAATGATGGCCCAGGCTTTTATTTCTTTCCCGACACTTTCAACCCAGCCACTAAACAAGCAGGGCTTTTATTCGAACCCAAAAACTTCTACAAGTCCTTGTTGATAAACCCACCAACATCCTCTATAAAACCATTATAACACATCAGCAGGACAAACAACTGGGCCTATTGAGTAAACGAGCAAAATCCAAAGTTTGTCCCAAGTCACACAACAACGTTGATGGAATCACTTGGTAGCATCTACAGGGTAGCTTGATTCCTTCCGATATCTTCATCCTCATGATCAAAGGCTAAACAATATGGTAGGAGTCACTCCAGATGTTTTATAATCGATAATAATTGACTATGCGCTGTTCTTCAATCAATTAATGCGACCATCTCGTTTACTGAGACCCGGCAATAATTCGAGACCAGGCAATTATTAGAGACCCGGCCATTGTTTGTCTAGGGCTACTTTTACCCCCGGCTATTAAACGAACCTGGCCTTTATTCGGGCCCAGTCTTTATACGGTCAAATACAGAACATACATACATAAGTACATAGTAGTTTTAAGTACATACCATATAGGGGCTAATTTTCGCAGGATGTATATTTCATGACTTAAGAACTTGGATGTAATCTGGAATTTTATTTTGCGAATGGATCACTCCCTACTATAATAGACAAATAAACTATGTATCTAACCAAATATTTATGTCATTGATTGAATTTTCATATTTGCATGCAGACTCATTCGCAAATTCACAAAAAAGTCCTGCGAAAATTAGTGCCTATACATACATATGTACATACGCATGTTCTTTACGTACCCACATTCATACATACATACATACAAAAATCTGTCTTATAGGCTGGGTGGTCTGCATACAGAAGGGTCTCCGACAATAGTTCCACTTGATGCACATATGTGCACATATGTATGCTATGTACATAACATATGTATGTACGTGTATAGTATAAAAATAATACATACCAGGGTTTTGTCTGGGGTCAAATTTGGGGGGGGGGAGTAAATGTTGGGGAAAATGGGGAAGGTATGACTGGCTGTGCTAGACTAACAGGTACCAATAATCAAGTAAGAATTACAAATACAAGCTAGTAATGATATTATAAGCATTTTTGGAAAATTCTACCCGGTATAAAACTTTTAAGAGGATTCATGACAGTGTTCTTTCACAAAGATAAAGGCTGCATAATATTATATGGAGGGGGGGGACCATACCCAGGGTTTCCCAACAGATAAAACCATGTATACGCATGTACGCATGTACATATTAACCCATACCCAGGGTCCCCCCACCACCACAGATAAAACCCTGTATATGCATGTATGTACACATTAATCCATACCCAGGGTCCCCCCCACAGATAAAACCCTGCATAAACATGTACGTACATATTCATATATACCTGTACGTACATTTGTCCATGCACATTGTACAGTAGAAGCCACAAAATTCAACACTAGTAATTTAAACATTAACTTAAACTACACTCAAAATTGGAAAGGTATCTTACTATAGAAGCTGTTGGTTCAACACGCACGTATGTACCTCAAATAGTATGGTCTAATTGTGGAGAATGTTGGATTACTGAGGAGTCGGATTACACAGACCCCACTACTTTCACAAGCACACACAAAACCTTTTTCCTTTTCCTTTGGTCTCTTCACCCCATCCTCCCTTCTTTGCTGGTTTTAGTGAATCACTCAAAATTGGATCTGAACTTATCACATCCTACAAACATAAATAAGGTACAGTAGACATTGACACCATATAAATGAGATACTGAACAGTATACTTTGACAAGCACACCATACAGTATAAGTAAAATACTCAACAACAGACATTGACACCATATTAATAAATACAGTAAAACCCGCCTATAACAATCACTCAACTAAGGGACTAAGTGACAGTGGTCTTTGTAGACAGGTGATCCTCATACAGAGGTGCATTAGTACCGTATACGCTTTAATTTTCGCGTGGTTTAATATTCACGGTACTCGCGGATTGGAAGCCATCCGCAAAAGTTTAGACCTGTGAAAATTTAGATCGGGCTCTCATGCAATGGCAAAACGTCTGCAAATATCAAAACGCGAAAATCGCTAAAAGACAAAATTTGCAAAATAAACACCCCGCGAAAATTAAAGTGCATACGGTATCACCAAGGTGGCCTACTGGACAGTCTCCAGTGGTCACTGTACACAGGTGGCTTTTCTAAACACGTGGTCTTAAAGACAGGTTTCACTGTACTGAACAAGAGACCTTGACACAATATACATAAAATACTGAACAACAGACATTGACACAATATAAATAAGATACTGAACAACAGACATGGACACAATATAAACAAGATACTGAACAACAGACATTGACAAAATAAAAAAATTCACATGCATACCTACAGGATTTCATTCAGAAAAATGTTCACAGCGAGGGAAAAAGCGCAGTATACTAATGTGCGTGTGTGTGTGGGGGGGGGGGGGGGGGTAGGAAGCAACAAATTCCAAAGTAATAACTAGATGCATGGTTCGGGGTGTGTTCCTGAGTCAAAACTGTTTTGTAGGATAAACAGTATTATTGTAGACTAAGTTACACTTAGGATCATTCTGACCACCTCAGCTGGTTTACCACCCTACCGTATAGGCACTAATTTTCACGGGATATATACTTCACGAATGGAAGAATTTGGCTGCAATTTGCAATTACGTATACATTAAACAAATAGACTATGTATCTAACCAAATATTCGTGATTGAATTTTCACGAATGTAGGCTCATTTGCGAAATTCGTGAAAATAAAATCCCACAAAAATTAGCACCCATGTGGTATGTATCTTTGCTATACAGCATGCTATTGCTATACATAGTATTACATACATGTGGCATCTACATAGGCAGAACGAAGATCCTCATTGAGCTTGAGGCTTAATTCATAATTCAACTCATTTAATATTCTGCATATTTGTATTTCTGTATTTCTGAATTTCCACTAGCAATGCACAGCATTTAAGTCAGCCAAATGACATTGAATTTCATCAAACTGTACATACGTATTTGCTACTTCTGTAGTCCTTTATCCTCTTAATCCTCTTTCTGTATTTGTCCTATGCATCTTTGTATCTTCTGACTGGGTGTCTAGAGCAGTAGCCTCTTGGCTAAAGGCCTCCCCAGATTGAATAAGCTCCCACTACTGTAACCATAACCATTAGAGTGAAGGGGAAAGTGTGCTAACATGTACAGTCTATTGCATTGTTCCCACACTATTCTACGCCAGGAAATTATTAATGAATGAATAATAAATGTAGAATTAATTGTAAATACAACTAAAAACATTAATTAAAATAATAAATGTGTAAATAATTACACATCAGGTAATTGGTGGGCACCATAAGACAGTTCAATACAATTCATTTGTGGCTAAAACCACACCCACAGCTGTCACATTTCAATCTTCTATTCAGGCATATGTACATACGTATGTACGTATGTATATCCTCCAGCAGCAGGATCAGGCCCAGAGGAAGCTGCGTACAGTGAAACCTTGCTAACATGAAACTGCTTAGCATGAAATACTAGCAAGGTTCAAGTCTAAGCCCAACAGTAACATGTGGTACTGTTTACATGAAATACTTTTTAGATGAACTTTCTGGGCAGTCCATTGAGTTTCGTATTAATGAGGTTTGACTGTATATGAAAGCATTGATACAATGAAACACTCTTAATAGTACACCCCTTGGACCAGGAAAAATATATCTTTAACCAAAATCTTCCATTATGTGAAATGAAATATATTGACTTCATATACAATGGGTCTTAGAAACTATAAGGTTAGGCAGGGGGTTTCCGAATGGCAAGGTGTTTCCAGACACTGGCTAATTTATGGTTCCATCTCCAGAGAATGATGATAATTTAAGTCGACATAAGCATAAGCCGCCTTACCTTCATGCTATCTGTTTGGCTTTAAAACAGTTTTTGCTATCAAGATTTAGAATCACAACTCAACCAGTACCTCCTGCCTTACCTCATTCCTTTATCCACACTATTCATTTAAGTGTAATGCTATTAACAGTGTCTCACTGTACTGATTAGAGTACCTATGATGAAATTAGTGGGACATCTCAACCCAGCCTCAGTATGGTTACAATATCCTACCATTCACGACAGTAGTCTATGAAACTGGCAGTGTAGTATTCAGGTTTAGTAAGAAAATGGGTAAGGTTATTCTTCCACCTGCCCCAGAGGTCCCTCCTACTCTGCTTGTCTAACAAACAAATGAAGGATTATATACGTCTGCATATTAAGTGTATACATTAAGTACACACAACTTCCCACAGCTTTCTGCAAATACTGCGCAAGCATGCATCTAAACTCACTTCAGACAAAACTTCCATTGCCTAAAACAACAAGAAGCTTGTTCTGTGTCTCTTCTGCCTGTTGCCTATTGAGTGTCGCAATGATCACGCTAAAATGGGAGTGTTCGAAGCGGTGGTCATATAATTTCGGAATGGGTCTGGAAAAGGACACTTCGGTTTCGGTTTTGCACTCAAATTTGTGAACGTGACTGGAAATATTTAGCGCTAAACGGCAATAGAAAGGTCATCGCCAACGGAGAGTTGTCCTGCCCTAGCTCAGAAAAAACACTATTAGATGTTATTTATGTAGAAATAAATCAAGTTTCATTAAAAATGACCATCTGGAGTCACATGTCGCTGAAATCAAAAATCAGTCAGGTCCGCAAAACTGACTTGCCTGGCTGCACTTGAAAACAACTGAAACAACCTAAGCTAATTTAAAGAGAACAAAAACAACTAAATGTGTCCACATAATATAAATTGTGCATATACAAACACAAAAGCCAAAAAGGGTGATATTATAAACAGAACACAAGAAAAGTCAGAAAAGTTCAAAATTCCCCCCCCCCCCCCCCCCCCCCCCCCCCCAACTACGCAGTATAGTCCACTCTCTCAGTAGTGCAAGCAGTGTGCACAATACCAGTTTCCACTTCTCAATCGAGCATAGTCGCTTGGCAGAATGCCAGCACAATCGGCATGATACCAAGTATCACAAAGGTCGCAGCAAAACCAATACCCTTCTTCATCTTCTCCCTTTCCGCACAAGGGGCACTTAACGAGTACACCCAGGACCTCCTGCGATGTTGTATACGTGACACTCTTCTTAACTCTTGCTATACCAACATTAATTTTCTTCTGTTCTTGAGAACATTTTCCCACTCTTGTCCCCTTGTGTCCTTGCTTTTTGATTTCTTCTTTCTTGAATCTCTTCTCCTCCTTTGGCTCAGTTGAGGAGTTGCCAGTGATGTGTGGTTGTGTAGCTGACACTCCCTGAAAATTCTTCTTCGGTTCTACAGCTGCAGGAGACTTGGAGATAGTAAGTAAGTCGTTGTGGGCTTGAGAAACTGTCCCTTGCCATCCATGACTGCGGAAATTTAAAGATGTGGTTTCATCAAATTCACTGCCAACATCCCTACCTTCACTATCTTGCAGTGTTAATGCTTTCACTTTGGACCACACATTGTATAGCTCATCAGTTGTTGCATCGTATCCTGTCTGATATCTGTCCTCGAATTTTTCCTTTGTTTCAGAACAAAGAGTGGCTTCGATGGTATCCATAACAACCTGAACCGTTTCGGGGTCACATTTACCTCTTTGAGAGGCAAGCACTTCCTTACCGACAGACTGACTGTGGTGGTTCTGATATACCGAGCTCACAACCGGGGCTGCCAGACACTGGGTTTCCCTCTTTATAGAGTCTGATGTTTGAAACACTTGCAGTTGCTCTGGTGAACATGGCATAGTAAGGTGTGGATGACGACGCAAAAAACCATACCACCAACTTTTTCCTGGACGGTTATCTACAAAGGGATTGCTTCGTCCGTCTTCATCAAGAA
>CAUJGJ010000444.1:8495617-8500617 GCA_963170055.1 Halisarca cf. caerulea | reverse complement strand
CACGGACCTTGGCTTTTAGGTCTTCACGTTTTGCATTTGCAAACAGCCATGTTTTGCCATTGCACAAGAGCCTGATCTCAATTTGCGCAGATTGCTAAAAATCCGTAAAAAGACATAAAAGTTTAGTCGCATGAAAATTGAAGCGTATACAGTAAGTAATAGGATAACAGTGCAACTGTTTTTACATGTACAGTGAACCCTCTTACGTGTACAGTGAACCCTCTTACGTGTACAGTGAACCCTCTTACATGTACAGTGAACCCTCTTACGTGTACAGTGAACCCTCTTACGTGTACAGTACAGTGAACCCTCTTACGTGTACAGTGAACCCTCTTACATGTACAGTGAACCCTCTTACGTGTACAGTACAGTGAACCCTCTTACGTGTACAGTGAACCCTCTTACGTGTACAGTGAACCCTCTTACGTGTACAGTGAACCCTCTTACGTGTACAGTGAACCCTCTTACGTGTACAGTGAACCCTCTTACATGTACAGTGAACCCTCTTACGTGTACAGTGAACCCTCTTACATGTACAGTGAACCCTCTTACGTGTACAGTGAACCCTCTTACGTGTACAGTGAACCCTCTTACGTGTACAGTGAACCCTCTTACGTGTACAGTGAACCCTCTTACATGTACAGTGAACCCTCTTACGTGTACAGTGAACCCTCTTACATGTACAGTGAACCCTCTTACGTGTACAGTGAACCCTCTTACATGTACAGTACAGTGAACCCTCTTACGTGTACAGTGAACCCTCTTACGTGTACAGTACAGTAAACCCTCTATACAGACATACATACCTACTTCTTTGTGTACCAACTCTCATTCACTTGAAATCTTCACTCTTCTGATTATACTGACGTATCATATAGGTGCTAATTTCATGGCACTTGATTTTCGTGAATTTCACAAATGAGCCTGCATTCACAAAAACTCAATCGCGAATATTTTGGTTAGATACGTACGTACATGGTCTACGTATTTGGTTAATATATGGTAGGGACTGGACAATTCGCGAAAATATAATCATGAATCACAGCCAAGTTATATATTCAAGTTACGTATATATTCAAGCGTGAAGTAAATGCCTCGTGGAAATTAGCACCTATAGGGTACTTACATTTTGTGAGTGTTGTTTGCTATCTCTCCTGTACACGTAGAGGCTCACTGATACGTATGTGCGTGTGTTAGATTCTCTGCGTGTAAGCTAACATACGAACGCACAATCTTTTCATTGGTGGGTGATCCCAATGATGTCCTTATTATAGAGGATAGAGGAAAACATGTTGTGGGTTGATAATGGAAATAGAGGTTAGCATCAATTAAACCTATATTTTCACTATCAAATCACAACTTTTTTATTATTTTTCAACATCACTCACAATCTCAATTAACTCTATGGTGAATAAAATGGAATTCACATCTTTGTTGAAGTTGTCTCAAGAGAAGAGCCTCCACTTGAAGAACAAGGGGAAGGGCTGCATACATAATGTAAAGTATGAGGGAGCTAAAGGCTTGTCTGTGAATGGGAAGGGAGGTGTAGGCATTGGTGTAAAGCAGGAAGAGGCTGTGGGCATCACTGTGAAGGGTGAGGGAGTTGTAGGTATTGAAGTGAAGGGGATGGAGCTGTGGGCATCGGAGTTAAGGAGAGGGGGCCGTGGGCATTGGCGAGAAGAGGAAGGGTGCTGGCAGCATTGCTGTGAAACATGAGGGAGTTGTAGGCATCAGTGTAAAGGATGAGGGAGCTGTGGGCATCGGAGTGAAGAGGGACGGAGCTATGGACATCGGAGTGAAGAGGGAGGGAGCTGTGGGCATTGGTGTGAAGGGCTAAGGAGTTGTGGGTATCGGAATGAAGGGAAAAGGAGCTGTGGGCATTGGAGTGAAGAGGGAGGGAGCTATGGGCATCAGAGTTAAGAGGGGTGGGGCACCAAGTTGGGGGCATTAGTGTGAAGGGGGAGGGAGTTGGAGGAATCAGTGTGAAGGGGGAGGGAGTTGGAGGAATTGGTGTAAAGAGGGAGGGAGTTCAAAGGATTGGTGTTTAACTTTACATATGTACACATACTGTACATACGTACGTATTGTCCCCAAAGTATCAACTGGTGTTTTGTGTAGTTGTTTACCACCTCCTTCATTTGAAAGCCCCACTAGACATATTGTTGTGCAGCGTTTTCTATATGTAAATGTACATACATACGGTGTACATCACCATCTCATTGCTGTTTACTTTTAACCAGGTATCTTCTTGTTAATATATATGTACATGTATGCTGTGTTAGAAATAATGGTCAGCATTCAGACATTGGCATAAAGATCAATTTTGTCACATGATGAAGTTTTAGAAGATATGCGGTACATACACACACAATGTGTATATATGCATACATGTACGTACATACGTACATTGGTGTATCCTTCCATATGGTGTGTATACATACTTTTCTATCCTGGTGTGGGGGCAAATTATGGGTGGATCAAAGGAAAAAGTGTACTGACATTTGTGATGTAGCACAGGTCACTGATATATGCACACTTCCTAATTGATGTCAATTGATGTCAATTAATAGTGCAAGTGGCTAAAACTGATTAACTCCAGAAGAGTCTGTACACACCAACAGTCAACAGTGAAAGGTTGCCAGAATACAAATTAGTTATATCCTGTCCAGGTGTGCTGCAGCAGAGAAATACAGTGCTGATGACCTCGGGCTTCACCCTTGGTCAATCAGCACTGTATTTCTGCTGCAGCACACCTGGACAGGATATAACTAATACATGTACGTACGTACGTATGTACATACGTAGATGTACGTATGTACATATAATGTATGTACTTATGAATACATGTTTATGTACTAAAGTGCATATAATGAGTGCATACACTTGTATGGATGTGCACTTACCATTTACGTACCTAGCCCTAAATTTTCGATGAGCTTAACTTTCGCGTTTTTTAAGGATGAGCACTGAAGCGCGAAATTTGCACACCAAACAAAGTTGTGCACTGTTTGGCAGGTAGTATGTAGCTAAACGACAGACCTGCGATAGTTATTTCCACGAATACTTCAAAAGAGGCCAACCACGATAGTTTAGCTCCTCAAAAATTTAGCACTATACAGTATGTACCTATTGTGTACGAACATACATACTTACAAACCATGTATCATGATGTATGTACGTATATACGTATGTACATGCATAATACGTGCTTACGGATCATGCATCATGATGTATATACATACGTACATCAGGGCTGCATTTAGCAGGGGGGGGTGGCATTACACCCCCCATTGGAGATCTGTTGCCCCCCTTTGCAGATCTGCTGCCTCCCTAAACTTGTATCTCAGAATATACACTAAGGGTTCATGAACGGCAGAATTTATTGGAAAATGGATTAAAAACAAGCTTTTTGAATATTATTTTGAAAATTTTTCTCAAGACCACTGTTACCAATCCCTTAATCCCTTTGAATTGTACGTACATAGCATTGTTACCTACTGTATAATACCCCCCACCCACATAGCATTGCTTACACCTACGTATACACTCCCGTATTGTGTTGCCCTCCCTAAGATTTTAGGAAGGTCAATTTGCCCCCACCCCCCAGCCCCGAATCCTGTATGCAGCCCTGTACATACATAATATCAAGCATGTATCATGATGTATGTATGTACATGCATAATACGAAGCATGTATCATGATGTTATATGTACGTACGTACATGATATCAAACATGTATCATTATGTATGTATGTACGTACGTACTTATGAGGTCTCTACGGGTAGTTCCCCCCTGCCCCCCGCACACAGGTGGACATTTACGTAGGTAATACAATGGCTGAGCAAACCAGCAAGGCAGTCTCTTTCTCAGGAGACGTACCTGAGAAGAAATCATCCAAACAACCTCCCACGCAAAAGTACGATCGGAAGGAGATACAGAAAAGACTGGACATTGAGAATTGGATGGACGATGAGTTGAAGAGACTGTACAGAGATGAGGTGAGGGCTCTGCAGCACAGGACAGCCTGTGTAATCCAACATGTACATGTGCGTGTATGTAAAGCAAGATTATCTCTTACCTGACCATATTTGAGGCACATTCATTATATTTACGTATACTAGAGTCACTACATAATCCAGCAACCTCTGTAACCCGATGTCTCAATGACTCATCATTATCTCTAACCTGACCATGTTTTGAGATACAGTTGCCATAATATTTAAGTACGTATGCTAAGGGTCACTACATACGTAATCCAGCAATCTCTGTATTTGAACCTGCCCACAGGTTGTTGGATTTAGAGTTTCCGCTGACATAGGTACATCTGTAACTTGGTGTTGTGTGGACTCTTGTGCATGCATGTTGGATGACCGTGCGGCTTTGTCTGTGAGGATTATGTACATACGTATGTATTGATAGTATTGTCTTTTACATTAATTGTACATAGCTGTGTGTATGCTTGAAGTACGTATCTCGAAGCTGCAAATTTATCCACCTTGTGTGTGCACGTATGTACATGTGTGTGTGAGTGGGGAGGGTAGGGGGGCAAAGGGGCCATTGGTTCCCCTTTGTGAACTACATAATCCCCACTCACTCCACTTGATACTTATACTTTGTTACATACGTACACAGCATGTCTGTACGTACATACGTATGTATGTATGTATGTACGTACGTACGTACGTATGTATGTATGTATGTACATATGTATGTATGTATATATGTATGTACGTATGTACATACGTACGTACGTATGTATGTAACTAAGTGAAAGTATCAGCAAGGTAACACCTCATAAGGCCCAAAACTCCAATTTCCCTGGAGGAGCATACTCGAGACACCACACACACTCCACACACTGTTTGTATGCATCTCCCATACCACCCTCCTAGTTACATCTGCGTAGTACAGTAATACCTCTATAATACGCATGCCATTGGGACCTCTGTTAACAGTCTATAATACGCATGCCATTGGGACCTCTGTTAACAGTCTATAA
>CAUJGJ010000444.1:8478117-8488117 GCA_963170055.1 Halisarca cf. caerulea | reverse complement strand
TGTGGATCACGGCTGCTGGTCACCTTCGACGTTCATCATTTGTAGTGGTTTGCAGTTTATAGTGCCTCGGTGCAGTGTCCATGGGTTGAAGGTTAGTGGAGTAGATGGACGAAGTGCGTTATAGCATACCCGACAACCGTCGTGGGCTACTTCGAGCTCGGTGATCAGTTTTAAATATGTCGGAGAGCTTTTGACGGCTGAGCGGTATATTTTACTTGGTTTGCAGAGATCCAGTTCTATGTGCATGTTCTTGGTCTTTGCTTGGTGTAAGATCAGGTTTGTGGGGGACCCTGGGGAACTTCGGGACATGGTCCGTTTCTTAGGCTTTGGTTTTGCTGCATGTCTAACCATACTTACTCCTGAACTCCGAATTCATAGAGACAGCACTGATGAGAAACAATGTGTATAGCTTAGTCTCGTGAACCAGACCCCTCTGGTTCACAAGACTATGTATAGCTAGCAGTCGACACTGCTTTTGCCCCACCGTTCCGATCGAATCTGCCCCACCGTTCCAGACTACCCTGCGTTATCCTAAACTTTTTTGGAAAAAGGGGTTACAAATGTTATTTGAAAGCTTGTCAATGAACTAGAATCAATCTGAAAAGCACACAACTCGATACAACACAGCATTGTTGAGTGGAAAATGTGAGTGCAGTACATATTAACAGTACATGGCATTGTATTTGTCAGTCTGAAGTTCATTCACCCACCCCCCTTCCTTGCCATGTATAAGATTAGCTCATACGTTATACTGTGACAATCATGATTAGTGATTGATATTCAATATTAGTGACCATCAGATTGGTGTACTAGAGATTTATTATGCCGTAGCAAAATATACTGTATGGATAAACTTACATGTGTGTGGCCGTTGGATATGATATGAGTATAATAATATTATTGTGGGTTGTTCATCACTGTTGGCATGGAACATAGGATATTGAATGATTCCTCCTTATTCCAGTCTGTCACAAGGTGGCATCTCCTAACTAACATAGGAAATTGTATGATCCTCTTCTTTTTCAGTCCCTTGTCTATCATAATGTTGATTCTCCTAACCACCAACACCTCATTGTTTGCTGAACCCATACCCTCATAAACACAGATACGTATGTATGTATACATAGCTAGTAATACTGCATGAAAGACCTTCATGTGTTGGTGATATTGTCAGAGGTCACTGGTCAGTAGAGTGATACATACAATGATACTGGACCAATATGCAATGTATATTCAGTCTGACCATCTGACATTCTCTCTAATCCTGTAAGATCTTGTGAGATCTTGTGAGGTACGGTGACCATATTAATGTATGCTAATAGTCACTCCATAATCTGACAACCTCCTAATCCGACATTATTCTCAGGTCCCATTGAGTGTTGGATTAGAGAGGTTGCAATATGTGTTGTCATCACTGGTCATAGCCAAAACGGCCCTTGACCTCAGTAGTTGTATCGTTCTTATGGCATGACCGAGAGGTGTATACGTGGCAGAAAGACAAGAGTAAACACACATGATAAGGGACACAGTGGTAAATAAAGAGGCTAAACAGAAGACAACCAAACAGAAAATTACAGACTAATTACATGTAGGTTAAAAACAAAAACAAAGAGACTCAAACGGAAAACAATCGAACGGAAACTTACAGACTTTTTGCATGTAGATTTAAATGGCGACTGACATAATTACTGAACACAGTTGGGAACTGAGTAAGATTATAATTCATTTGATGAGTTTACATACAATTAGGTAATCAGTTTGCCGCTATATTAAATCTAATTGGTGGAGATAAATAAGCTAATCTTCGTTGTGTTACTTTTGATTCAGAAATGAATATACAAGTTTGATTGCCAAGTCTCTGTTGCCCATGAGGTAAATACATTTGTCACAGGAAGTTAAAAATTTAAATTAACCTTAATGAACATTTTAATATGAGAATACGGGTAGTTGAGATCGTGCCTGGGAATAAAATGGGCAGTCAATCAAAGAGTGAACTTCATCTTAATAGTATTTAATCTGCATAGCAGGGCCGTAGGAAGCTATTTTTCTTTGATCCACAATTTTTTTTGTATCACTAACAAAATTAGATTAATGCAGCACATGCAAAACTTGATGACGACAACGACGACAATTCAGCCATATTGTGCCTGTTACGAAATGGAAATAACCTACTGAACTAGCGCTAAAGATCATTAAAAATGGCGACAGCACTGAGGTTCCTATTCAGGAACTGGACAAATTCGCTTATATATCAAAGAAAACGAAGGTTGGATTTGCTCTTATCATAAATTATTCTTGTATGAAGCCTTGTCATGCAAAAGTTATTTATGGTTTCTCACTTTCCTTGCAAATTTACAACTTTCAAGTATTCTTTTTTACAAGGGTTCACAAAATATTGGTCCGGCGCTTGCCGGACCTGCCAAATAGGCTCCTACGGCCCTGCATAGTGTGTATTTGCGTTCAGTAACAGGTGTGTTTGGTCTACTGTGATGCCCTTTCTCAATCAGCAGTTTGTGATCTGAGATCAGAAATCTAGTGGACAGCTGCCTTAGCTTGGGATTGCAGATACTAGTTAAATATGATATACTACGCACATACATACCTTGGGCATGATGTAGTAGAACAGCCTCTGTTTTCTTTTTCCGAAAGCATCTCTTTGGAATAGCAATGACTGTTGGATAAATCATGATAGAGCGGTATTGGTCTAAACGCACACTGTCCGATTCAATGCTGACTTTGTAGATGATGATTGCTCTTCAGCACTCTCCTGTGGCCGGTATTGTGTGTACAACCTGCAGGATGGGAAGTATGATACCCATGGTCATTGGATGAGTCTTGATAGGACATTTTGAGAGTTACAGTCTTTTGCGCTCAAAATCTCAGTCTGGCTAATATGTGTGTTTTTGCTGATAGTGTCCAACTCGATATAGATGGATATTAGGAGGATGTGATGCTATAAGTGTGCATAATAGATGTGTAGGAAACATTGATTTCACTGACCCATGTACATACATATAGAACATCACCATTGGCCTTGTTTGTCGAGAAGAAGACTGTACTAGTAAACTGCCTTAGGCTGTGTGTTGCCTCGAGTAGAAGGTTGTGTGTTGCCTCAAGTAGAAGGATGTGTGTTACCTAAAGTAGAAGGCTGTGTGTTGCCTCAAGTAGACAAGTAGGAAGTTGTGTGTTGTCTCAAGTAGAAGGTTACATGTTGTCTCAAGTAGAAGGTTACATGTTGTCTCAGGAAGAAGGTTGCCTGTTGTCTCAAGTAGAAGGTTACATGTTGTCTCAGGAAGAAGGTTACATGTTGTCTCAAGTAGAAGGTTACATGTTGTCTCAAGTAGAAGGTTACATGTTGTCTCAAGTAGAAGGTTACATGTTGTCTCAGGAAGGAGGTTGTCTGTTGTCTCAGGTAGAAGGTTGTATACTACTTTGGATGTTGTGTGTTGTCTCAGGAAGAAGGTTGCCTGTTGTCTCAGGAAGAAGGTTGGTTGTTGTCTCAGGAAGAAGGTTGCCTGTTGTTGAAGTCTGTATACTACTCAAGTGGATATTGTGTTGTCTCGGGAGGAAGGTTGTCAGACTTCTGAAATCTCCACTGCAAGGTTTCTGTGTACACACATCCTGCACAAAGAGGACATTCCTGCAAACTGGTCATCTGTGGACAGAAGATGTGAACTTGGTCTGAGGTCCATGAGGCCTTTGAAGCACCCCCTTCAGCAGGGAGTGTTTCCTGTGGGAAATACGTATTATATATGCAACACGTGTATGTACATCATGCTTGTCATTTGGTGTAGTCTGTGACTGTACGTACATGCATACATACAGTAGAACCTCTCTAGTCTGACACCTCTGTAATCCGACATTCTCTCCAATCCAACCGTCTTTCAAGGTACAGTCACGATATTCAAGTATGGCAAGAGTCACTCTGTAATCTGACATTATCCTCAGGTCCCATAGAGGGTCGGATTAGCATGGTTTCACTGACAGTGTATTCTAGTTCTAGTATTACTTCATGCATTCAGGTCATGTCATGCATAGTGTAGTCTACAGTGATTAGTTCATGCAGGCATTGGTAGACTGTTGAATATCTGTGCTTAGTTCAAATCATGCTAGTAGCCAAAACTGAAGCTGCAAGCTGTTTGTGATGCATTGTATGGATGTACACATGAACTTGCTTGGCTGGAAGTTCTAGAGAAGTTGAGGGAGTTTCTTTCTCCCTACTCTTTCGATACTAGTACAAACAAACTCTGTTAAGTAGAAGTTCTCCTAGTGATTCGACTTATCCATACTACACTGTACATTCATTATGATGATGTGCGTGTACATGTACATACTACACTGTACATTCATTATGATGATGTACGTGTACATGTACATACTACACTGTACATTCATTATGATGATATACGTGTACATGTACATACTACACTGTACATTCATTATGATGATGTACGTGTACATGTACATACTACACTGTACATACATTCATTATGATGATGTACGTGTACATGTACATACTACACTGTACATTCATTATGATGATGTACGTGTACATGTACATACTTCACTGTACATACATTCATTATGATGATGTACGTGTACATGTACATACTACACTGTACATTCATTATGATGATGTACATGTACATGTACATATGTACATGTTCACATGCCTGAAATTACCATATGTACCGGGAAAGTTTCGCAGAGTAAAACTTTCGCAAATACCTAGAATTCGCGATTTTCACGAAAGAAGCTTTCGCGAATAGCTGCATGATCAACCAAGATGTATAGAACAGAGCTAGCATTCACGAATTAAAGTTTTGCAAATGCTGTCGACTTCGCGAAATTCATGAAACTTTATCCCCTTGAAACTTTCCCAGTGTACGGTATGTCTGTGGAGAACACTGAATACTAAGTTCCGCCTCACCAGAGACCACCTCTACCTTTCCTGGACCCTTAAAGTAACTACATGTGTAAAGTGTACATGATCACCCGTTTCCAAACAGCTAACCAAGAAGTAGGTACTTTTGTCCTTTCCTGTAAACCCTCTTCCTACCCAAGAGAATACCCAGAACCCTATAGTGTGCATACACACGTAGTTCAGCTGTTGATGACATCATAGACTTCAATGGAGGAGCCTGTGTACATACTTGCAGTGTGTGTTGTTGACTGTTATTACAGGTACATACTTGTCCAACCATGTTGCTGCATTTTGTGGGAATTTTTCAAAGTTGCCATGTTATGCAGGTGTACATTGTGGAATCTCCCACGAAGGACACAATGGGGGCAGCATAATAATATATTCAGTGTATTCATTCTTCGTCTGGAGGTTTTCCTCTGAGAGGTTCCAAATGTGTTTTGAACTATAGGGAGGGAGTATTTTGGGACTGTGAGTTGTGTCCTCTGTAGAGAGGTTTATTACTCTGTGGTATAGGGAGGGAGTATTTTGGGACTGTGAGTTGTGTCCTTTGTAGAGAAGTTTATTACTCTGTGGTATAGGGAGGAAGTATTTTGGGACTGTGAGTTGTGTCCTCTGTAGGGAGGTTTATTACTCTGTGGTATAGGGAGGTAGTATTTTGGGACTGTGAGTTGTGTCCTTTGTAGAGAAGTTTATTACTCTGTGGTATAGGGAGGAAGTATTTTGGGACTGTGAGTTGTGTCCTCTGTAGAGAGGTTTATTACTCTGTGGTATAGGGAGGTAGTATTTTGGGACTGTGAGTTGTGTCCTTTGTAGAGAAGTTTATTACTCTGTGGTATAGGGAGGAAGTATTTTGGGACTGTGAGTTATGTCCTCTGTAGAGAGGTTTATTACACTGTGTCTTCACGTGGGAGGGTCCACTATCAGAGGTTTGGCTGTAGTATACGGGGAAACCTGCTTCATATTAAGGGCACTTGAAATCTGGATATCATTTTGTAGACCCAATTCTCATACACATACGTACATAATATGTATGTTTGCATGACATATTGCAGTATTGGCTATGGCAGTTTACTGCATCACCAGGTATGCCTACCTCCATACATACATACACAGTAAAACCTCTATACGTGAGTATTGAAGAACACCAACTTTAACCCTTTAACCACTAAAGACCACTTTTGTGGCTCTTCTATTTAACAACGGTACCCCGTCAAGTTTATCGTAGCGTTTCAATTTTTACATTATTCGATAGCTTGCTTCAATTGTATGTCTCACGTATAGATTTTATACTGATACACAGCTATATTATGCAAATAAAAGGCTTTAAAATATAGGCGAAAACGCAAATGTGTGTTAAGAAACGCACGTATACAATAAGTATATGAAATTATGCAGTGATAACCACAAAATAAAATGGCCGCTCCGCAATACGGAAGATTTGAAGGTGCCCAATTTTGTCCTTATGGGTTACGATGTTGTAGAAACTTTAGAAGATGATTGAGAAACCTTTATATGCAACTGTGGAAGTTTCTGAACGAGTGAAGTCGGACAGCGAGGCTAGAGCCACTAAAGTACGTAGTATTTAGTTGTTAACGGGTATGTGAAAAATCGTCACACAGTGGTTAAAAGGTTAACAGGACACCATTGCTCTGGCCCTTCTGAAATCCCTCACACTGACATGTGTTCATTGATACCCACTGAACTAAGGACACTTCCACATACAGAACAGCTTACTGTGGTCCCAATGGTGTCTTTATTATAGAGGTTTCACTGTACAGGACAGCTTACCATGGTCCCAATGGTGTCCTTATTATAGAGGTTCACAGTACAGGACATCTTGCTGTGATCCCAATGGTGTCCTTATTACAGAGGTTTCACTGTATAGAACACCTTACTGTGGTCCCAATGGTGTCCTTATTATGGAGGTTTCACTGTACAGGACAGCTTACTGTGGTCCCAATGCTGTCCTTATTATAGAGGTTTCACTGTACAGGACAGCCTACTGTGGTCCCAATGGTGTCCTTATTATAGAGGTTTCACTGTACAGGACAGCTTACTGTGGTCCCAGTGGTGTCCTTATTATAGAGGTTTCACTGTACAGGACAGCCTACTGTGGTCCCAATGGTGTCCTTATTATAGAGGTTTCACTGTATTTCTAACAAATGTTTGTCCTTATTGGGCAAACATTAGTCTCGCGTAGCCAGACCCAATCTCTCCATTTCACAGCGAGAGATCAGGCAAACGTGCATACATGTGTGTGTATGTACATGCGTACATTACTCTAATCCCCTCCTGAGACACCACTAGCGTGCAGTACCTGCTCAGCTTCAGTGAGAATAGTAGATAGTGCTGACCGCCTGGTACCGCCTAGCCTGACTGACCTGATACTTCCGTCTGTATAGAACAAACACGTCCCTGGTGTCACTCATGTGCAGTGATATATGTATACATATATATTCAGCTCACACCTCAACACCTCCTCCACCAGTGATAGTAGTGTGGGGGTGAAGTTTTACTTTCTGTACAAATTTGTGTATTTCCTTCCTTTGTACGTATGTTAATGTACGTACATACGTATACTGTTAATGTACATACATACGTACATATACTGTTAATGTACATACATACGTATACCGTGTGCGTCCAGTGTAGTAGAATCACATTGTGTGGAGCCAGTTTGATGTCATGTGTCCGTGCATGTGTTGCCTGGGGAATGCCTCTATTGCACACGATATCCGTCCTTCCTCGAAGTTGAATGAGTGCCTTATAGTCCTGTTTGTACGTTTAGCATTGCTTGGTTGTATTTTCATGTGTGTATGCATATACACATTCACACTCGCACGTACGTGCACATGTACGTACATACACACTTGGGAATAATGGACTTATACTCATACAGTTGCCCCTATACACACAACACAACACACACACACGCACACACACACACACACCGCACACACGCGCGCGCGCACACACACACACACACACACACACACACACACTCCACACACACACACACACACACACACACACACACACACAAACAACACACACACACACATATACAGATACACACGCACACACGATACACACACACATACACACACACACAACACATAAACGCACATGCACACATACAGTACATACGCACGCACACGCACACACACACACACACACACACACACACACACACACACACACACACACACACACACACACACACACAGAGCTAGAAGAGTAGTCCTTGTTAAGGTTCACATCATACATACACGATATACTCTGCTGCAACCTGTATTTCCGCAATACTTCTCAATACTGAAGCACATCGTCGGCACAATGCTAAGGAAATGAAACAATGGGACAATACAGGTTCCTTGAATTAAAGCAGTTTGTAGTGGTGAATTGAGGAGGTGTATGTTAATGGTACAAGCTTCTGTATGTATTGTTGACCTCTGAATTGAGGGCACCATTCTGTATCCCAGGGTAATGTTGTATTGTGTTAGGTGACCGCTGAAGTTACTTCTGTAGTGAGGACACCATTCTGTATTCCACTGTAGTACTGTAGTGTGTTGGTGGACCTCTGTAGTGAGGACACCACTCTGTATTCCACTATATAGTACTGTAGTGTATTGGTGAACCTCTGTAGTGAGGACACCACTCTGTATTCCACTATATAGTACTGTAGTGTGTTGGTGAACCTCTGAAGTTAGGACACCTCTGCAGTGAGGACACCACTCTGTATTCCACTGTAGTACTGTAGTGTGTTGGCTGGACCTCTGTAGTGAGGACACCACTCTGTATTTCACTGTAGTACTGTAGTGTGTTGGTGGACCTCTGTAGTGAGGACACACCTCTGCAGGGAGGACACCATTCTGCATTCCACTGTAGTACTGTAGTGTGTTAGGTGACCTCTTAATTGAGGACACCTCTGTAGTCAGGACTAAGTTTTGTCCCAGTGTAGTACCACAGTGTGTGGATCTCTGCATCAAGGACACCTCTGTAGTTGGGACACCGTTCATTTTGTTCAAGTGTAATAATGTTTTGTGCTACTGGACCTCTGCATCAAGGACCCCTCTAGTGAGGATATCTGTCTATACATATGTACATACAGTCAAACCTCGTTAGTGAGTACACCTGGGGACCCTCCAAATTGCTACTCACTATCAGTAGTACTTGCTAGCCATATAGAACAGTATTATGGGTTATAAGCTGGGGTATCATATCCTTTTACTTCCTAACCAGGTATTACTCATTAACAGTGTTCTTACTAACGAGGTTCTACTGTACATACATGTACATGTACCATGGACAGTATGTATCGCAGCAGCTTTATAAGAATAAGTCTACAGTGAGACCTCACTTGTCCACGCCTCAGATATCCGATTCCCATGCCTCTGTTGTAGCTTTTATTAGGACAAATACACTACACTGTATACTATACTACTGCTCCCTCAATTATCCGGTTACCCACTTTATCCATAATTTCATCCGGAGCAGTTGTGTGGATCGGAGAGGTCTGACTGTACATGCAGTGAAACTCCGATATGGACTCTCCCAAATAAGGAGACGGTATAATAAACCATAGATACTCAAACCCCAGGTTTGAGTATCTATGAATTAACCCTTTTACAAAAGACACAACTTCCGGTCCCAGTATAATTCCTACAATACATTTTGAACCTTCCCAAAGAGGAAAACCTCTCTACAAAGAACAAATCAGCCAAATTTATGTTGGCCCTAAAGTGTCCTTTATTCAGAGATTCCACTGTGCATACATACAGTGAGGCAGTCTTGTGGGTGGTAGACTGAGACAGGTTAAGTGCTCATACGTATGTCCCTCTTTGTTGATATCAGTTTGCTGGAAATCTGTTCAGGTGACCTCTGAATTGAGGAAGTCCATTGACCGTGAAAACAGGCCACAACACTCTTTTGTGTCCTATTACTGTATGTACGTATGTACATACCTGTACATACGTACCAATGTAGCCACGTTTGTACATACCCACCTACGTACGTATGTACGTATGTACTTGTGTGTTACTAGAAGAAGTGGATTGCTGTTGAGCCAATACCTTC
>CAUJGJ010000444.1:8465617-8473117 GCA_963170055.1 Halisarca cf. caerulea | reverse complement strand
GGACCTTTGTTCTGACAAATGTCCGACCATAATGGGAGTTGGTCAGTCAGTTTTGTTGTTGGTCGGACCTATATATATATATATATATATATATATATATATATATATATATATATATATACTGTGTACATTTCAGCCCGAGGTATAGTAGCAGTCAATTCTAAAATGATTGCTAACTTTGAATTTCAGCTCCAGTCCACTCACCACCCTGCTTGATTGATACGCTTCAGTGATATGTATGTGTAGGCATCATCATGACATCATTGGAATAAAATGGAAGATGAGCCTCGGGGCATACATGTTATGGTCTAAATGTTGATGTTTGCATGTTTTGTTAGGAACCCAAATACTCCAAAATGCCGGAAATCCAGTTTTATTAAAGATTTAGAGATTAAGAATACATATTGGGACTTAAAAATCTAGGAAGAAAGCAGAAACTCTGTATTCTTGCTACAGAGTACCACAGAATTTGTCCGGACAAAATGTCTGCACACTGCACAGAAAATGACCGATGACCGACCGTTATTTTGTACACTGCTCCTGGATAGTAAGAACTCCTCCATCTGCCCCTGTGTATTCTTTGATCCCCCATTTTGACCAGCCTCTTGGCTGAAGGGGTTACCTAATAATGACAATGACAATGACCTCATGGGCATAAACCAACCCTGGTAATAAGTACCTGGTTTAGTACACACTCCTGTATAGTAATTACTCCTCATTCTGTCCCTGTGTATACCTCATGTACATAAACCAACCCTGACAGTAGGTACGTACATACATCCAATAGTAAGCATTGATTTCATGTCCCCTTCAATGTACATACGTACTAAGGTATATACCCACAAACAGGTTGCTGACTTTTTTGCAAGAAAAACTATTTTTTGGAGGGGGGTGTCTCCAAGTGTGAATATGTTCATATATAGACTCAATGTCTGATCATTTTGCAGTCTTCGTCCTACTACGTAATTCCGCAAAGCAGTGGAGTGTGCACACGCACAGGTGCTACTTTTCTCTCCAAAGTGCTGACTCAGTGTTCCTTCGAGATGACAAATTGCATTTGAAGTGCCTGTTTTGGCTTCACATTGTACTTTACAGGGAGACTGGTTTAGGTGAAGTCATTTACCAGGAAATATTGCTTCTTAACCTCAACTATTCCTGTAAACCAACCGTATGCACAATAATACTATATTGTGCTATCGTGATACTTTTCACAAGAAATACTTTCAATATGAGTAAGTATACTTACTTTTAATGAATCCTGAGATTCTCATTACCCAGTTTCTGCTGTGTGTTGTATGTTTGCATACCATAATAATTATATTTAGTTTTCATGACTCAATTTTTGGGAAATTGCTTCATTCACAATGTGTAATTTGTGACAGTCCCCCCCCCCCCCCCCACACACACACACTACAGCACCAACTGCTAGAAACTGTGAATACCATATTGTAGATGACCAAACTAATATTATGTATAATGTTGTGAAGATTATCCCGGGTACAACTGCTACTGGCCTCTTCGGTCTAATATGTCCTATCCAAAGGTTTCAGTACAATGTGGTTGTCTTGTGTACATATTCACAGGTTTGGAGTTCCAGTAGTCCCATTTGAGAGACCACCCTTAGGGACACATGGAAGGTGATCTATTAGAAGAGATGGTCTCTGACAAAGGGGAACTTAGTGTAGGGCACATACCATACAATTGTGACCGGCAGAGAGAGTCTTACAAAGAGGGTGGTCTCTCGAAGGGTTTATTATTGTAAACATACACACACACACACACACACACACACACACACACACACACACACACACACACACACACACACACACACACACACACACACACACACACGTACATGCACACACACGCATGCACACACACACACACAATCAGCTTCCTTCTGTTTGCACATATGTATGTCAAAATCTTTCTCATTGAAGAAATGTATACTTGAAATTTCTTATTTGCTTCACTCTTTAGAAGATCAATTCGATTTTACACTTTTGTTCTATGATCAGAGGAAAAGAAGACTAAGAAAGGAGTTCACAATGAATGAGATTTCTGGTGTAAAAGCTGGCAAGGGAAATTCCTTCCAGATCTTCCTGAATAAGAGGGGAAACCCAGTCATCCAACTGCGTTCCCGTTCTGAAGAGGAGAGAGCTAATTGGATGGCACTACTCAAAGTGGGAATCGGAAAAGGTACGTATTATTACTCCAAAGCAACTTCAGTTGTGTGTTACACGTCACACAGGGCCAGAGGGACCACTGGGGTAGGTAGAGCAGTAGTCCTACCACTTTTCTTACTAAACCTCAAAATATGTACATTGTCAGTTAAAGCTCATAAGTACATACATTGTCAGTTAGAGCTCAAAAGTACATACATTGTCAGTTAGAGCTCAAAAGTACATACATTGTCAGTTAGAGCTCAAAAGTACATACATTGTCAGTTAGAGCTCAAAAGTACATACATTGTCAGTTAAAGCTCAAAAGTACATACATTGTCAGTTAGAGCTCAAAAGTACATCCATTGTCAATTAGAGCTCAAAAGTACATCCATGCATTGTCAGTTAGAGCTCAAAAGTACATACATTGTCAGTTAGAGCTCAAAAGTACATACATTGTCAGTTAGAGCTCAAAAGTACATACATTGTCAGTTAGAGCTCAAAAGTACATACATACATTGTCAGTTAGAGCTCAAAAGTACATACATTGTCAGTTAGAGCTCAAAAGTACATACATTGTCAGTTAGAGATTCATAATTGGAACTATCATAGCCCGTTAACCCCCTGTAGTGGACCATGTCTATGTTCGAGAGCTTAGGATCCATTGCTGCTTGGCCCCATTATCAATGGTAACTAGGATAACATTCCAACCACTTGTGTGTAGTGGCTAAACAGAACATCTGGAAGTCCTGGCTATAAAGGATAGCAACAGATTGCTAACATGAATGGTAGAATATTGTAACCGTAAACAGGGTTGAGATGCTCCACCACTGACGTGTAACTTTCTTCCAGCCTGACACATGTGCGAAAATTGTAACAATACTTGAGGGTGAATATTATCTCCTCAACTTACCCTTAGGCAGATTATAGTGATGTTGCCAGTTGTGTGTGTGTGTGTGTGTTTGTGTGTGTTTGTGTGTGTGTGTTTGTGTGTGTGTGTGTGTGTGTGTGTGTGTGTGTGTGTGTGTGTGTGTGTGTGTGTGTGTGTGACAAGTTTAGAGGGTGATCCTTGCCTTCATAATGGGTTTTGTAAGGTATTCTTCAAGCTACAATGGTTAGTGTAATCATGACTAGTTATGTTTACATATCATGCACTATTGTACACAAGTGTCCACTCCCTGTCTCTCTCACCCACTCATGTCCTCACATGTGCATGTACACGCACACACACGTACATGCACACACACACATATGCACACACACACACAAACATATGCACACACACGCACACACACACACACACACACACACACACACACACACACACGCGCGCGCACACACACACACGCACACACACACACACACACACACACACACACACACAGTGTTATTCCAATGTTATAACATTATCCCTCGTATTCTTCAACAGGCAACATTTTTCATGTGAAGATTATTTCTAAAGTGAATCTTCTGAACGACCATGCTTTGATGAAGTTTGTCGGTTTTGCTAATGGCGACAATTCAAATCGCTTTCTTCACCTCTACGATCCAGTCACTGAGGACCCAATTTATATTTGGTCCCTGGACAAGATCAAGCAGTTCGTCCCAACTGACATCGGAGTGCGAATGGAACTCTGCGAGCGTTGTTATCGCTCCCACAGTCTACCCCACCAGCATACTTTCATTGTTCCTGCCTTTTTTCTGGACAAGTGCCTGTCATTTTTCTGCCGTGAAACTAGAGCATCAATTGTATTTGTTGGTGGTGATGGCGACAAACCAGGAAATACAGTTTATCAGATTACGTCCCACAGTTGCGGTGACAGAGTATTCCCCCCTGTATCTCCCCCTCCTCCCCCTCCATCTGACCCCACTCCTATATGTACTCCGGGTTCCCCCATTACCAGTCCTAAGATCGCTACTAATCGACCGGGCAGTTCCGAACAGCCGGCAAAGAAGATTCCCCCACCACTTCCACCCCGCAACCTACCGCGATACGCTTACCTGCGATCTCCACCCGCATATGTTCCTCCAAAGCCAACTGAACCATACTGGGTCAGCAGACGAATACATATCAATGATGATGGACAAAAGATACACCTGTCGGAAACTCCACGTGCGTCAAGAGCCTTCCAACACAATGATTCATTCATTAATGTCCTCCCACCTCGTCGAGCCACGTTTGACCCTCAAATACCTGGATTTCCTCAAAAGGGTATGTCCACGGTGCGATCAGTTCATCATCCACCATCTTCCAACCACTTTGGCGCTAGTACGCTGCCGTCCATTCTTGCACCACCCTCTCCACTAGCACAAAATTCGTCTCAGCGTTCATCGTCAAACGTGTCGCCCATTTTACACACTAAAATGTCCTCACCATTGTCATCCCGTGTGCCACGCCAGCAACCGCCTCCCACCTCGGAATCCACGAAGGGGCAATCTGTGGATAGTGTATACTACAATCTAGCTTCACAAAACCAGCAAGAAGTACCACCACCTCTGCCTCCCAGAATTGTACTACCAGCACTAAAAGCCGAGTTGGATGACATTACTTGGACGTACAATAATGCGCCAAAAAGGAACAAGACCATGAAGGAGTTTCGTTCCCACCGAAATTCACAGGATAAATTTTATGACGATTCTAATGCTACAGTTGGTGTCATCCAGTCATCAGACAGTGTTCACAACGAAGAACCTATTTGTCGTCGATCTAGTTCAGGGACTACAAATTTCGAGGGAAATGAGGACATTCGAAAGCCACGTTCACACACGGTTGACAAGTTTCTTGACCTTCCCAGTTCTGAGAGCTTCACAAACCCCGCCATCACTGCCGCCACTGATTCCAATCCGCCAGTGGCTGATTCTACACTGTTAGGTGATGCTCACACTTCACTCATGGGGAGTCCGGTGAGGTACAGCAAAACTAGTACAAATTTCGGCTTTGATTTCAAGTTTAATACGCTGACAGCATCCACTGACTCACAGCCACCAATCCCACCTAAGATGCGATCGTCATACAATATGGTCGACAATCCTCAGTACAGAAATTTCCACTGGGTACTGGAGGACAAAGACAAGAACAGTGATAGCCATTCATCTTTGAATGAGAGCACAGACGATGAGATTTTGGGATCTTCACAAGATCAGGATGTGCATACTACAAGCATGAATCATGATGTTGTTTTGCAGAGCACCGTATCTGATGGTCTTGCTCGAAGCAGCAGTGCTGAGTCAGAGCCTCCTCCTCTCAGCACTCCCAACGGCACATTTGATCCAAGCACGGGTGAAATTGTGGAGCAAAAAGTTCCTCAGTCAACCACAAAGCCCAAAAGACCTGCACCCCCACCACCACCTAGGCGAGGAACATCCTACAAACTGATGAACATGATTGAGCTGACATCAACCGCAGAAACACAGTCATCAGTTTGCCCGACTAAAACCTCCTCTGAGTCTACCAATGGTTCCCTCAAGTCATCTTCCAAACCACCTTGCCAGCAACATGCTGTGGTGAATGGACATAATGGTCAGGTACATCCACAAAGAGCAATAGGCCAGTTTCACAAGACGCACACACGTCCTGCGCCGCCACCACCCATCAAACCAAAACCAAAGTTGACACAACTACTACAGCAGAGACCAATTCCCCAGTGATTCACGAGATCTCTCTCCAAGTCCATTCAACCACATCCTATTGTTGCTGTCTGTGTTTTATTGTCAACTTTAGTTTAGTATAAGGCTTACATATCATATGATGATTATTATTATTACACAATCCGTAAATTTTGTAATCGCTTCCACCTGTTGTAATCACTTCCACGTGTTTCCTATTTCTTGTTTTCTCACTAAAAGTGCAATGTTTTGTTTTGACAACTGAAAAGGTTCATTGTGATAACACCATATGAGCTCTAATTTTCGCAGGGTTTAATATTCACGGTATTCGCAGATTAGAAGCCATCTTGGAAAGTTTACACCTGCGAAAATTTAGATCAGGCCCGGCTCTTGTGCAATGGCAAAACATGGCCACCTGTGAAAATAAACATGCGAAAATCACTAAAGCCAAAATCCATGAAATATACACCCTGCAAAAATTAAAGTGTATACGGTAATTCAAGACATTATGATACGCATGCACACACACACACACACACACACACACACACACACACACACACACACACACACACACACACACACACACACACACACACACACACACACACACACACACACACACACATGCATACACACACTAACACATGTACACAATCATATAACTTGTAATAATATAATTTGTATTTAGTACCACAGCCTTAAGCTTAATTTATTTTTGCTGCCTATATTGTGGCCCAATGGGGGTGAGCCACCAGATGCATCCGGCCACCATCCCTGATGGACCACTCGTGCAATCATATATGCATTCAGGGATTATATACACATCTGTGAGGTTGCAAGCCCCATGAGATGGGTATAGGGCTAGCGCTGGGCTGCAGCTGAAGACCGATGGCATATCCACCGCCTATAACTCACATGCAGCAGCGGTGATTCCGAACCCTATAAACTCAGTAATATCAATATCCAGGCTAATATCATCTATAGCTATAGGGTATCAACTGCAGGCAATTATATACCATGCAGCACCCTGCTATAAATATAAGCGTTTGACGAAGAAATACCCAATTAAGTCATATCAGTTTTAATGTTTTCAGTGGTTGAGGCTGACAGATATGACTTTACCAGTAATCTGCTGGGAGTCACAGCTTGCATTCCTTTAATTAAAAGCAACACCTGCTAGCAGGCTTATAAGCTGATATATATATATAAGACTCTACTAACCAGACACACCAACTGACCACATGTACAAACACACACACACACACACACACACACACACACACACACACACACACACGTACACACACACACACGTACACACAAACACACGTACACACACACACACACACACACACACACACACACACACACGTACACACACACACACGTACACACAAACACACGTACACACACACACACACACACACACACACACACACACACACACACACACATACACACATACATACACATCAACGCACACACACACACACACACACACACACACACACACACACACACACACACACACACACACACACACACACACACACACACACACACACACACACACACACACACACACACACATATATACATACACATGCACACACACACACACACACACACACACACACACACACACACACACACACACACACACACACACACACACACACACACACACACACACACTTGTAACTTGTAATACCACAGCCCTCAGCTA